>JANZXV010000211.1:6625323-6637227 GCA_027576455.1 Erythroxylum roigii | reverse complement strand
TTGCTAAAGACTCTGGCTTTGATCGGATTATACTCACTGCAAAACACCATGATGGGTTCTGTTTGTGGCCTAGTGAATATACTGATTACTCTGTCAAGTCGAGTTCTTGGAGAAATGGGAGTGGAGATGTCGTTAAAGAGATCGCATTGGCTGCTAAAGAAGGTGGTGTTAACTTGGGGCTTTATCTCTCTCCTTGGGATAGACATGAGGTTTGTTACGGGGAGACTTTGGAGTACAATGAATTTTACATGGGACAAATGACTGAGTTATTGACCTGGTATGTTTTGTGCGTTTTTTTGTGTTTTAAGGGTGCTTGTTTTTCCTGACCAAATTTGGTTTTTTAATGAAATTGCTTGGGACTGCTAATTTCTGCAATTTGGTTCGTTAACCGAGTGTTTTTAGAAAGCAAATCGTCTTAGTTTCTGGCAATGCTTATAAAGTACGTGCTTCCAGGACTTCTGTTGAAGTTTGAGTTTGAGTTTGCATCTACGGAAGGACTTTTGCTTAACTCCTATTCTCCATTAAAAATCTCGAAATTGATTTCTGTACTTTTAGTTCTAGGCATCTAGTTTTTCTTCCAACTTCCATGCCTCGGCATTTCCAGAATTCCTCTCTCCTGAACTTTAGCTTGGCTAAAGACGGTTATATGATCATTTTTCTTCCCAAAATTTGGAAGTGAAAGTTTGGGATTCTTGCTCCATGCAATTTGTTAGCTTTTCACTTGCTGTGAGAAGAACTGAAGAATTGATTTATCATTTAGGAAAATATCAAGTCTTCCAGTGAATATATTCTTGGTGACGTACTAGCTCTTGCTTTTCGGTGACGCCATTAAGGGAAAACAGGAGATTTGTTTACAGTCATTCCATGCTATTCATATTGCAAAATGTTTTAATAAAAGAAAGTTTTGCAACAGGTATGGATCGATCAAGGAGGTGTGGTTGGATGGTGCAAAAGGGGAGGAAGAAAAGGACATGGAGTACTTTTTCGATGGATGGTTTAGTCTCATACGTCAACTTCAGCCAGAAGCTGTTATTTTTTCTGATGCTGGTCCTGACACAAGGTGGATTGGTGATGAGAGGGGAGTAGCTGGCTCCACTTGCTGGTCCCTTTTTAATCGAAGTGCTGCGAAGATCGGAGGTACAGATCCCAAGTAAGTTCATTTGTTCCTACTTTCTTATTTTTATGCTCATCTTGCTTAGGGTCAAGTTCTTATGTAGATAAATTCATTGCAAGGTTTTGAATTTTCTTTCATTCTTCTTAATGTTGCCCTAACTTGCTTAAATACAACTTGTTTATTTGGAGAACTTTCATTAATTATTCTACTAAAATAAAATGTATCTCTTTTACTCGTTAATGTAACGATGGGATTGAATGCAAGGATTTGATAGACGTAATGTGCTGCTGAAAGAGTGTTTATATGGTGATGTGTTTAGATGAAGTGGATTATATGTTGTTTAGTCTGGCTCCATTCTTGATTGCTGTCAATCCTTCAATTGGGACTGAAGTCAGAATCTGATTCTGTTTTGAATAATCATTTCCTTCTAATAGAGAGCTTTTGACTGCGCAAAATTTAGCCTTTTCCATCCTTCAAAACTGAATAATATAGATTTCAGACTGAATTGTCAATGAAGGATATATATTTCAAAACTATAACAACAACAATATCACGGTAGAAAATTTCACTGAGATGAGGGGTCTAGGAAGGTCCGGAAATACGCAGCCTTAACCCTAATTATAGATTAAGAAATGGATTTATTGGTTTGTAACCTCACAGTTCTCTTTCTTGGACAATCTGATCAGCAACTTCTAAAAAATAATAGCATAGTCAACATTACAGAATTGTGCTGCCATATTCCAAAGGCAATGGACTTATTCATAGTTTTGCTGGTCATTTGCATGTCAGACTTTGTAATGTTCATCTATTTGGAGAAATGCTTTTATAGGGTTTCAGGTTTAAAGGTTCAGAAATTACAATCAAATTATTTTCTTATTCATGCATTTAGTAGCAAAGTAATTAGAGTTAGTTGCTTAACTGGGTTGATAAGGTTCGTTGTAGTTTAACCAGCAGAATCTTGCCTTGCTAAGTATTCCTTTCCTTTATGAAAAAAGATCTTTATTCAATATCTTCATGTTCTAATTTAGAAGGCTAAGAGATAAAAATGGAAAAGATTGTGAAGTAAAACGTTGAATGCCAGAATTCATTTTCTTCTTTTTGCCTATGAATTAGGTATTCACAGGGAGGAGACCCATTTGGTCATGACTGGGTGCCAGCAGAGTGTGATGTATCCATAAGACCAGGCTGGTTTTGGCATGCATCAGAAGTGCCAAAGTCTGCAAAGCAGCTTCTTGACATATACTACAAATCTGTGGGCAGAAACTGTCTTTTATTATTAAATGTGCCTCCAAACTCTTCGGGCCTTATATCAGCTGAAGATATACAAGTACTTCAGGAATTCTCTGAGCTTCGGAGGTCCATATTTTCATATAATCTAGCCAGCACAGCCATTGTAAATGCCAGCAGTACAAGAGGAAGTGCTGGTGACCATAGCTTTGACCCCTACAATATTTTTAGTGAAGGTATCTTCACCTATTGGGCTCCAGAGGAGAATGAATCCACTTGGGTGCTGCATTTAACCCTTCAGAAATCAGTTTCTTTCAATGTTTTGAAAGTTCAAGAGCCGATTCACATGGGACAACGAATTATTGGATTCCATGTTGAGATCCTTAGTAAGGTTGGGGATTGGAGGAAAATGATTAATGGCACCACAGTTGGCTACCAAAGGCTTTTGCAATTTCCAACTGTGGAATCTCAGCACCTGAAATTCGTTATAGAGAAGAGTCGGGGTGAACCTCTGGTATCTTACTTGGGAATTTACATGGATAACTGTTCCAGTGCGAGTTCTGTATTTGACAAAGACTTCCAGATATTCCAAGCACATTCCAACAGTAGTCATGTACTTCAGCAATCTGTATACGACCATTCTCAAACTGCTGCAACGTGAGGGTATACATTTCTATTGCAATGTTTTATTGTACAATGTGCGAAATCTGTTTTAAAATACTCTTTGTATACATGTTTACAGTCATTCCAATCATTTATTGGCTCATGCGTGATGGGCTATCTCCTCTTCATGATGCAAGCTTTCAATGTAGTTCATTTGATTTACTTTATGATTTCCCTTCTGGACGTCACTTCTTGCAGAAAAAGAAATAATTAAACTCCGACTGCATAATGCTCGAGTTAATGAAACCTGTTCTGCTAAAAAAAACTTTTTTGGAGTTAATAATGTCTTGACAAACATATTAGGATGTAAAGTTTCTGTGACAGCTAGAATTTTAGCTCTGAGCATTGAGTTCCCAGACAAATGAATTCCTACGAGTGAATTCAGATAGTAGTTGAGTTTGCAAGGCTTTCCTTGTATCATATCAAGCGTCCTTTTCCATTCTACATGAACCTTCTTTGAAATGCTCAATAGTTATGGTTCAGAAGCACTTTATTTGGATTTTATGTTTTCTCCGGGAGGATGGCTGCGGGTTCGATGAGTTTTGTCAATTCACCTTCTTGATGCAATGAAAAAGGTTCTGCCTGTTCCTTTTTCAAAAAAAAAAAAAAAGGTTCTGCCTGTTGGGTAAGAAACTGCAAGCAAACTTAGTCTGGTTATGCTCTCCTGCACTTGGCTTGTCAGCCCTAAAATTATTTTCAGAATACCAATGCCTGATTAGTATTTCATATAGCATTAATGAGTTAGAATTTGTGTTTGAGAATAGAAAGCCCAAAACGAGTAAGCCTTAATAACAGAATCATCCCTCGTTCGGCTGAACCAGCCCCTCGTACTCAAGAAGCTTTTGGGGGGCAAAGGAACAAGCTTTGGGCTTCCTCTTTATGCGAAGAAGTAAAACCATGGAGGAGACAGTAGCAGCAGCAGCAGCAGCAACAACAGTGATGTGTACAGTTATTGCTATGGACCACTCCAACCAACTCTGGTACAGAGCCTGTTCTCTCTGCGAGAGAACTCTTCCTGAAAGCCCCAATTCCCTCTGCAAATTCTGCTCCCATTACAACAGTAGCACTTTCACCTCCTTCAAACGCCTCTTTCGGGTTCTTGTAAGTCCTTCTCCTCTTTTTTTGATTTTCTCCCTCTCTCTTTTTTTTTCCTCTCCTTGTTTTCTTGGTTTTCGTGATGGATTTCCTGGATATCCTATTTCGGGTGAATTATGGGCAGGTGTCAATTGCCACCGATACAGAGGTTCGCAATGTCGTATGCTTTGATAGGGCTGCCAGGGTCTTGTTCGGTTGCTCTGCTGACGAGTTTTTCGACTTTGCCAAGTTTCACCCTTTTTCTGGTACTTATTCGGCTTTTGATGACGTTCACTTGTCTTTTGAAGCATAAAATTAATAATTGTACCTTCTAAAAAATCGTTATAGAATTTTGTGTTGCCGTGAATTTACAGTAGAAGAACTTTTCGTTAATGCTGAAGTGATCACCAAATCACTCGGTTACTTTTGGATGTATCATAAAGACTTGGGCAACTGATTATGTTATGCCTTTTGCAGCTCTGGATGCTGACAAAATCCTGGAAGGAGAAATGTTTAGAATGACATTGTCTAAGCCGAAGAGTGTTAATGCTCAACACTTGCGGGTAGTATCGGTCGTGCCATTAAGGTCTGGCTTCCAGCCTGCAATTGAAAGTTTGAGAAAATTGTATGGAGTAAGAGCAAGCTCTTAACACCTTCTATAATTCTGTTCACCATACTTTATGTTCAAATGTTGTTATTAAACGATGGTATGATGTGGATTGATTAAGCACTTGTTGTTTGTTCTTTCTTGTGGGATAGCTATTTCTGTTTATATTCCTGTGCAGCTGATGAGCGTGGCTCGCGGATGATAAATTTAATTGATCGTATTTTTAATGTCCTGAGGAATAGTTTAACAAGATGAAAAATTCGTCTGGCATTAGGGACTTGGGACATCTCTTAGCAGCCTCTGTTTCACTTTGTTGCAGTAATGCAAATAATATGTCCTCCATAAACCTGTACAGGCATGTTATGCTGCTTGCCTATGCAAATTTCTCTGTGTTTATACATGGGACCTGGTTAGTGGTTCCAGTTAAATCAATTGTCTGATATGGACTGAGCATAGGATTAATTGAGCCTACACCGAAGCACATACACAAAAAGAAGATATCTTTTATTATATACCTGTGACGGATTTGTGATCAATACACTGAAACTAGAAATTTGGTATTGTTGAAATCCTCTCTAACTGCTTACCAGGAAAATGTAAATTTAGGTTAGGTGATCACTTGGGAGCAACATTGTGTTTACTGCTAGACATGGCAAGCTTTCCTTGCGTCCAGCTTGTCAACATCTGTAATGCAGCTTTTGGCTGATCCATTGGAACCATGTGACCAGCTTTGTAAACCTGGTTGTCATTGTATGTCTAATCAGTTTCTCAAAAACAAATGAGAGACAGAGAATAGGATGAGTGGATGAGGGGAGACCTTAAGGAAACTGAGAGGTCCATGGCTTTTTAGCTGTCCTGCTTCTTGGCCTTCACTGAAAAATGGAACTGTTGAAGCTATTGCAAATTCCTTTTGGCCAGACCATTTCATGGCATGGACCCATCTCGAGTTCCCTGCCAAATGCCATTGCCCAAAAGTGTAGTTACGTCAGAACATGCATTATCAATTAGGTTCCTGTAACATCACAGGGACAGAATCAGATTATTTAACCTATTAAAGGAAAGGCTTACCAAGCCAATTGCATATGAGATCCTGGTCTCCAGCATAAATAAGCACATTGATACCATCCTCAAGGAGTGCAGGAATTCCCACTTCGAGATTTTTCATCCAGTCCCTTATCATGGCGTCATAAACCTTGCTACTGCATGAAACGAAGTCCCTGTTTCCAACCCCTAGAGCATCCCTTACTGTTTTTTGATTTAGAAAGTCTTCCATGTTTGAGAAGTCATAGCATAAGTTGCCCTCGCATTTCTTTCTAATATCGTAATACTGCATAGTCAAGTAAATCACATGTTACGAAATTGGTTATGCATCTTGTCTTATTTTATCGGAATGCTGTGTTTTTTCATATGGAAATAGGATATGCAGAATATTGCTTACGTTTAAATTGCCAACAACGTTAATGACCTCGTTGAATATTCTGGTGCAAACATAAAATGCATTTTCGCAAGCAGATTCACCGCTGCTGCCTGAGAAATTGGAAATTGAGTTAACCAAGCTATTAATCAATTGTCATTGATTTCTAGATTTGTATGTAACAGTTGGAATACATATCTCTTCAGTTTCTTTGTATTCATTTTACACATTGCACAAAGTAAATGAGAGAGAGAGAAAAAACCACAATGTTTTATAGCTTGCTGACAATCTGGAATCATTCCGTTGATCCAATCATGATCGGATTGCTGAATTAATTTGTTTTCTAAAGCATAGTCCGCGTATGCTTGGTACTGGATGCTAGGATTAGTGAGGCCATTACCAATGGCAAAGCCCTGTTAAATCATGTCTTTGATTATGCTACATTATGGTTCCAATAAAGCGTGCATGAAGCGAAGTAAATGAATTGAAATTGAATAAAAAGCGGAGAGATACCTTAAGATTTATGTGAATGCCTTTTCTGTTCTTGTTTCCTTGGTGCACCCGAGCAGCAAAGGCAGGGATGTAGTGGCCAGCGTAAGATTCTCCAGTTATGTAGAAATCATTTTTAGCAAACTGAGGATGTTGTTTGAAGAAAGCCTAGCGTCATCATTGGAAAATTCAGGTTATGCGGATATTGTTCACAAGTTTTGCTGTTGTCAATCCATCATTGGCAGCACAAAATATCATTGCTGTAGAAACCATCAGAAACTGACCTGCAAGAAGTCGTACAAGTCATTGCTAACCCCTGTTTCATCGTGTCTTACGTCACTAGCATCTGCTGTGTAACTAAAGCCTGTTCCAGTCGGTTGGTCAACATATATGAGGTGTTGAAACCTGCGAATATGCAACTGTAATGTCTGCATTCAACTTGAAAAACGAACTTACAACTCAATTGGGCTAACGTGTGAGCATGTCTTGGCCAAGAAATCATTTCAAAAGTCTTACCATATAAAAGCATCAAGTACATACCTTGTCCCAACCATGGTCATTCCACACAAGGGACAAGTTGTTGGTTAGTTGAAAAGGACCATTTTCATAAAACAACGCCAATTCGCTACTACAACCTGGTCCTCCGCTTAACCATATGACAACAGGATCATCCTTCTTGTTCCTTGATTCAAAGAAGAAGTAGAACATTCTGAACACATTCAGACAACAGTGTAGAAATGTTAGCTATTTGACAGAACTCTGTAACCAATTAATTTTAAAAAAAAAACTATGTAACTAAACTAAACTAAATATAAGGTATGATGGAAACTTGTGCGCAATCTGAGAAACCAAAAGACCTATCAAAGTCCATAGGAGAAGGCCAACCAATCAAAATTATATATCTCTGTACCATCAAAGCCAAAGCCAAAGCCAAGAAACAATTCATAACCATGACCAGGCTATAAAATGCTTTATTACCTTGCGGCTTTAGTATGAGGAAGCCTGTAGTACCCAGCATGGTGGCCCAAGTCTTTAACAGAAGGCGCAATATCACCAAGAAGATGGAAACTGAATTGCTTCTCAACAATCGCTGGAGCGCCGACCAAAGAGTCATCATCTATGCCTATGTTGATACCATGTTTTGGAAACAAATTGAGGTCTCTTATGAGCTTCTCTGCCCGCCCTCTCGGCGAGTTGCTCGTTGAAGAGAAGCATTCTGGTTCGTCAGGAGACACTGCCTCCGACTTTAGTGAAATAATAAAGACAAAAAGGCATAAAGACAGCAGAATGCAAGAGAAAATAGATGCCATTGCTTTTGAGCTATGAAATTTTAATCTTCTGTATGAAAAGAAGAAATGGCTAATTAGTTCACTGGAAACTTGAGGTGAAGGTTGTGTTACAACACAGTGCAAGCGGAGACAGGAGATTATCTATTGCTTAAAAAAAGATTTACAAGTAGATATTATGCTTCCTGAATAATGTTTATATACAGAATTCGTGTACCAATCAATCATCTTTACAGGAGACACTTTTTCTAATGCCCTGAACTTTATAGCGTACAAGTTTGAATTAATTACCCATACAAACGAATCTTAAACCTTCTCTTATGGGAAAGCAAGCGCAAAAAAGGTTGTGATTTTGTATATAGTCATTTTGTCGCCTATCGTTGATTGAAGTTAGCTTTTATGAATGAACTTAGGAAACGGCAATGGAATTAAAATGGTCCATTTGAAGTCCTCTATAAAAATGAATGAAATCATTCATTCCTTCCACCCAATATTGCCGTTTTCTTTTGACGAATCAACAATCATTAGCCTGACGTACACACAGTTTTGTCTCAAGCCATGCATGTTTTAGGGCATTCTTTGAATGTTTATTGTGAATTAGTAAATGCTAATAGTACGAATGAGTTCATTCCTAAGTTCTAACCTGATTCAAATAATAATGAGGATGAAGGCCAACCAACCATGGGATTATATGTCATTTTCATATTCTCTTTATTTAAGGAAATTCTCCTTCACTTTCAAGAAAGCATAAGATTGCAAGCAAGGTTTCTTTGTGGGGTTCGGTTATAACTTTATTATAAACTCAAGAGCGAGAGTGGCCTGCTCGATCTAACGAATAAACAAATGGGAATTTGTAGAATTCTCTTGCGTGTAAGATGCCATTATCTTAAAAGGATCTTCATTTAATTGAACTCTGGTGGCCTCGATCTACTCTACATATCGCACGTTTATACATCTGTCTTTGTGCAATGACTTTACTCCAACGTCTTAAGGCATCGTGACTTGGAAGAAGCATAAAACACTGACCTTCAATAACTTTAATGTAAAGAGAAATATAGATTCTATGGACTCAGAGTTCTTGACTTCCTTTTAAGACAATGATTTTGGTTACGTCTTGGATAATCAGTACATTGGGTTGTATGTAAATTCACCACAGAAAATCACAGTGATTACAGTTTTTGGGACTCATTTACTGTTCGCTTTTCATTAAAAAGTTCAAAGATTCCATCACAAAATTGTTAGTGATATATGACAGGCTCATCTACAAGACATGATCCGATTGTTGTGCGCGAAGGTGCAAGACGCGAACATGAAGGGATCATTCATTTCACATTTCGACTACCGATTTAACATTAGCTTCTCGACTATTTTCGGAAAGGAGAAAAACAAGATATTGCTTGCTCTTCAAATAAGAAAAGAAAGTGAAGAATATGCGTTGGTAGGCAGTGCATGTAGATAAAAGAATTCTATCAGGGGGTATATGTTAGGCGTCAGAAATTGATTAAAGGGAAAAGATATTTGCCTTTATATGCTCAATTTCGGGGAGTGTCTTTTACTTCAAATTGTTAAAGGACATCCTGCTTCAAACGTGATAAACCCGACGGTGGAATATTTCTATCAATTCTCTTTTGCATCGGCAGATCTAATCTGAAAGACCCAAAAATGTAAAGGTGTAATTGCTTTTTTTTTTTTTAGTTTCTTGCGAGGTGTTTTAGGAGAGTCTCAACTATAGAAAGACACCTTTAAGCTATTCACACCCAAACTAATCTCCGCTCGAGTCAGGTAAGTCTCTTGCAGGAGGCAAAACTCTGACCCTAAATTTTAAACGGCTGCATACATGAGGGCGATTCGAACCCACGACCTCATTTACAATACCCTTTTTACTTTCCCATCAACGAAAGGAATGCTCACGTAATTGTGAACCTGCAAATACTAAATTAACATTGGACTAATGTTTCTTTAACTAGAATAGCTCGACTGCAGAGACATTTTTAATTACAAATATAATGATATGCTATGAATGCTGCCACTGAGCATTGCTTAGTTTTTCATCAATGTAAAATTAAGATGCCTATCTGTCGAAAATAGATTAGAGAGGAGACAAGGATTGGGCTCAACTAGTGTCATTAGGAAATTGTAGATTTAATACCAAAAAATTAAATATAAATTATTTTCTGTTTATAATTAGTAAACATTATCGTATATGAACATCTAGTTTCTCTTAAGAAATGCAATTGGCATAACATTAAATGGGTTGTTAATAGATAATTGAAGACCTAATGATAAGTTCTTCCATTTTTAGAACAAAAATCTCACTTAGAAAGCAAAAGAGCGCAAATAATAACTTAGTTGTTAAGTTCTTTAGGGTTTATCATCTTATAAATATGCCCTCAGCACCCCAGATTAAACAAAGAAAATATATCTTCACTTAGATTCTTCTTAGGAATATACCAAACCTATCACTTATCTTGTTATTATACTTCTTACAGGTTCCAAAATTTCAACAATGGAAGGGAAAAAGACAAAAGGGAAACAGAAAATTGAAATAAAAAGAATCGAAAGTGAAAGCGATAGGATTATAACCTTCTCAAAGCGAAAATCAGGTATTTACAAAAAAGCAAGTGAATTGGTCACACTGACTGGTGGTGAAATTGCATTCGGAGTGTTGTCTCCTACAGGTAAACCTTTTACCTTTGCTCATCCGTCCATTGACGTAGTTGCTAATCGCTTGCTTGGTGAAAATGAAAACCAAGATGAAGCCATGGAAGCGATTCTAGAGGCATACAGGCAGATGCAGGTGAATGAGTTGACCCAAGAACTCAACCAAGCAATGGAACATCTAGATTTGATGAAGCAAAATTTTAAGGAACTTGGAGAAATGGTGAGCCACGGATACACTAAGGGTTGGTGGAGTGTCATCACAAATGAGCTGGATTATGAAAAACTGGAGCCAGTTGCCGCAGCATTTTGGAAAGTTGATCAAGAGTTGGAGAAAACATTGAAGGAAAGAGCTGATGGAGCCTCATCTTCAAATCCTTCTAACATTTCCCCATGAATCATTTTATTACTTGCATGATTCCTCCATTTTGTCCTCACAGTTCCGATCCTAACAAACGAGATTAGCGTCATTGAGGTTTGTTAGCCATGTTTTCCTTTGATGTAATTTTTTTTTTCTAGAAACTCGTTTCACAGTGAAGTGCTACTGTATTGTTTTAAGACAATTTCAGGTACATAGTACTCAATTAAATATGAAATGATGATGTAAAATAATTATACGTATAAAAATTTTGTAGTAATTTTTAGAAAATAACATATTTCATTACAAAGTTAACATTATTATTCTTCTTAATAAATTGATCGTATGCCCTTTAACAAAGAAATTATTATTATTAATTTTTAAAGTCTTCAAAATTTGCACTCTCTAATAATAGATTAAAATAGCCTAAAATATAAATTTATTAAAAGAGCATTCATATTTAAAGATATTATATAATAAATACAAAAAGGACATTTCATGCAATTAATAGTATTTGAATAGATCAAATCCATCTAAACCTTTTGGAGGTGTTCGACAATCTTTTTAGGAAAATTATGACTGATAATTCTCGCTCTATATGTATAAGTTTTCTATCTAATAAGAGTCATGTTTATTGGAAAAAGGATGTAAAAAAAACAAGCAAATTTGTTTAGGAGTCCTTTGATTTTATTACTATTTTTCTGTTGTTTTTTGTTTCTGTTTCCTGCTTTTAGTTTCTGTTTTTCCCTTAAAAAATCGAAAACCTATTTGGTTGAGATTTGTAATATACAAATTAAAAACAAAAGCCTGTTTGGTTGCAACTTGTAATAAAAAACTAAAAACAAAAAAACGTTTGGTTTTATCATCCTGTTTCCATCTTTTTGTAATTATTCTCTTATGTGTAATAATTATGATATAATACATTATATTTTAAATTAATTAATTATCATTATAGCTAAAATTAAAATATATGCAAATCAAATATTATTACAAAATTACACATTAATTGTATAT
>JANZXV010000211.1:6612941-6624223 GCA_027576455.1 Erythroxylum roigii | reverse complement strand
TAACTTTTAACGACCATTTTCTTATTTTTAGCAACCATTAATAATAGTTACTGAAACTAATTTTTCTTGTAGTGACTCTTATCTTTTCACATATTCAATAACATGCATGTTTAATAAACTGTAAATATTTTTTTAAAAATTTTTGTCAACTTTTCTCGTCTGTACTCCTCCGGGTATTAATATTAAACTTGCATGTTATTGAATTATAAAAAATAAAAGTTTAAATTAATATTAATTTAGTCTCTTTATCAAAATTATAAGAGACTAAATTAATATTAATAATTCTAAATATATGTAATTAATAAAAATATAAATCTATAAGTAATCATTTAATAATAAATATGCTATAAAGAACAAAATATTATAGAAATAATTTAAACTATTTACTTTTTTACATGAAAGCGTGTAATCTTTGGATGTAGTGATGCAAATAGTATTTATAAATTGAAATAGATAAACAAGAGAAGGCTAAGTTGTATTTCACGTTATATATCTAATGATACGAATACACACTTATATATAGTACAATAATAAGAGACGTAATCAAGAAACTTATCCTATCTTTCTGTTAACATCTGTCGCTATCTTTATATATGTTACAACAATACACCAGTAGCTATAGTTATCAAAATCTCCTGAATTGTCGGAGTATACTAACATCCCCCCTCAAGGGCAACATCTCGTGGCACCAGACGAAGCTTATCACGTAAGAATTGAAAGCGAACAGTGGACAAGGGCTTAGTGAGCACATCAGCAATCTGGTCATCAGTAGAGAGATGCTGCATTTGGAGCTGACGCTTAACAACAAGATCTCGCACAAAATGAAAATCGATTTCAATATGCTTCGTTCGAGCATGGAAAACAAGAATGCTGGACAGAAAAGTGTCCCCCAAATTGTCACACCTGAGGATTGGCGGGCTATATAAACGAATACCAAGTTCTGAAAGCAAAGACTTTAACCAAACAAGCTCAGTAGTGGCATTAGCAAGAGCTTGATATTCCGATTCTGTTGAGGATCGTGCGATAGTGTGTTGCTTTTTAGAAGACCAACTAACCGAATTCTTACCAAGATAAATAGCAAAACCACTAGTGCTCTTCCTATCATCAGGACAACCGGCCCAATCAGCATCCGAGAAAGCTTCAAGAGTGTCATCTAAGGATTTGGTGATGTGTAAACCAGAAGTGAGGGTCCCTTGAATATACCTCAAAACTCGTTTGACTGCTTGCCAATGAACATATGTAGGAGAGCTCATAAACTGACACAACTTATTGACAGCATGAGCAAGATCAGGCCTGGTAATGGTGGCATATTGCAAGGCACCTACAGTGCTACGGTATTGAGTAGCATCGTGTAGTGGAACACCAACAGCCTGAGTCAAAGGAGGATTCAATGGAAGAGGCATGGACACAGACTTACAAGAGTGCATATTGTTCTTATGCAACAAGTCACATAGGTACTTAGTCTGAGATAAATGCAAGCCAATAGAAGTGTGAGCAACTTCAATACCCAAGAAATACGTCAAAGTACCAAGATCCCTAAGAGCAAATTTTGTACCCAATCACGCCGCAATGGAATCAATAAAGCAAGAATCGGAACCGGTAATAATAGTATCATCCACATAAACGAGAACATAGATCATGTGACAACCACCGTGATAAATAAACAAAGATGGATCAGTAGTGGAACCTTTGAAACCAAGTTGAAGAAGGAATTGAGACAAACGGTGAAACCAAGCTCTCGGAGCTTGTTTGAGACCATAAAGGGCTTTACCAAGTTTACAGACATAGGCAGGATGATCCTTGCTCACAAAACCTTGAGGTTGGCGCATATAGACAGCCTCATGATCGATTAATTCTGCACGTGCATAGAATCGTCCTAGTATCCACACAGCAAATATTCTAAAGTCGTCTCCTTCAAGGACCAATTCATTCACCAGTCAAGTTAAATCTAATTAATTGCATGTTATTGACAGAAAAGTGTAAAAATGATTTGAGTTGGTTGATCGATTAAATTGTAAAGAATAACAAAACAAACAGGACAAAGGTCTAATTGATGATTTAGAATTAGGGATAGGGGTTCACTCATTCAAGGGGTTGAATTGCACAATATGAGATTGATTAAATGTAGGCTAAGAAAACAGTAGCACTAGTATACCTAAATCCTCTCTCAAGGTATAAAGGAGCATTCAGCTAGAGTCACCCATTTCTCAATGCAATAACTCTAGCAAAATCCATTAAGCACAAGCTACTTCAAGCTCTCACCCTAGCTTAGGTTATCTCTAACTCTAAACCTAAGGTGTTCACCTTCCTAAAGCATGAATCATGGATCACTCTTCAGCATACCCTATGATTCCTAAGAGTGTGTCTATGGAGATCAAGCATAGAAACATAATGAAGTGCAAGGAAGATGAACATAGTCCAGAAATTTTCATTAAATCATTTAATCATCCATATCATACAAAACTCCCTTCAAATAAGCTACATCCCTCACCCTAAGTGAGGTTTAGTTCCTAAACATTGCAACAAACATCATACATATAAAGAAGCTCAACATTAGAAGAAGTAGAGAGAGAAAGTAGCAGAGAACAAGAATGCAAGCTCCCAATCCTTAGGGAAATCCCCAAAATCCTCTATCTCCCTCTTAGTATGTGCCTCTCATTGTAGTCTTCTTGTTGCCACCGTTCAGCCCCTCGCCCCCCCTTGGTCTAAAACAGTAGGTATTTATAGTTCACACACTCTAAAAAACCTAACTTTTCGAAATAGGGGTCTGCTGGCCGCCCATGTCCGTTAAACGGACACTCTCGGGTCTGAAAATTGCTTCTGCCACTTGATGTCCATTAAACGGACATGTGTGTCTATTTAACGGACCTTTTCGGGTCTGGGGGAGCTCTCTGTCAGCTGATGTCCGTTAAACGAACATGTGTGTCCGTTTAACGGACATGGCCTATTTCTTCACTTTTACGCCTTTGACCTTCCAAATGTCATAATTTCTTCTCTGAGTCTTCTCGGAAGTTGTAGAGCTCGGAATTCTCCTTGCACTCGTCCTTAATTGGCTTTGGTCTGGCATCTTCAAGGGAAGTTATGCCCCTTTTTTTTTCCAAAATCAAGCATTTGTACCTATCAAGTAATAAATTCGGAATGTGAGCGAATTAACTTAATAAAACTTCAATTCTAAGCCAAAAGAAGTCAAATTGAATCTAAGTCATTCCAATATCATCTACATAATTTGACTTATCAGAAAACATCTTTAACCAAACAAGTTTTGTAAGACTGTTTCATTTTTTACAAAAACAGCAACGAAAAACTAAAAAAAAGGAACTAAACACCCCCTTAATTTACGTTAAAAAAGATAAATAAGAGTTATTGATAAAAATAAAAAATACATAGAAGAAATCATAAAGAAAGGAAAAACATAAAATTATGTTTGGAAGAATAACAAATCAATGCTACTGTCCATGTGAGTTTAATTCTATGTTACTCTAACTCTTTTGATTTATTCAAGTTGTATTATAGAGCTTTTACTGACAGCCATAAATATCTTCACCATTTATACTTTGGCTTTGATTGACAATCAACGGATTGTATTAGCTGTTAGTTGATTTTATTAGCGGTTAGTTAACAATGGATTAATATAGCTGAATTGACCAACAGATACATCAGTTGTATGTTTGATAAAATTAACTGTTTAATATTAGTTATTCATGTGTAAAATAACTTATGAAGGTATGACTTAACTAAAGATTTGTAAGGACGCGAGTATTAACTATTTATATTTTCGTATTTTTTTGAATATTCTCATAAGAATTTAGATAAAGCAAAATAAGTCAACATCATCATTTTCTTCAATATCTTTCATGTAGAGATGTCAATGGGCCGGGTTGAGCCTGGGCTGCTCCTGTTGAGATTATATAATTAATGAACAAATTCATGTTTAAAAGAGACCATATTAGTTTGAAAATGGAACCAAAGTAGAAATTATGTAATTAATTTTAAATAATTTAGATTTTAAAATTAAAAAATAAAAATGTGATTAAGGTAATGATTGGTTGGACATAAGATTTTTAATAGAATGAAATAATTTATAATGTAATAGAATATAAATGGATATACTATTAGAAAATTATTGTTTGGGAGAGATTCATGTTTAAGAAGATTAGTAAGTTTCATATTTTGGGTTCATAATGCCACTCGTTAAACTATTAAGAGAGAAAGGAACAACATGATTTGACAATAGCTTGGCATAATTCGAAAAATATAGTTCCACTTTTAATTCAGAAACCTAACTTGTAATAATATAGTACCACTTGTAAAAATAAGAATTTGAGGGTTACAAAATTAATTTCTTATTGAATTGAAATTTTTTTAGAATTTTACATCTGAAAATTGCTTTAGATGGAATATAAGATGAGACAACATAGATTCGTTAAACTGTATATCATCTGATGACAAACTGAAAAGGCAGAACCGATTGGTGTTTAGTAGTTGACTAGGGTTAGATTGCCCTGCATCCAGGTCTTTAGCATCTCCAGTGCAGCCTTTGGTTGATCCATTGGCACCAAGTGACCAGCACTGTGAACCTAGTTTTGTTATAGACGATCATACACTTGACAGAGTGAGCTATCAGCTTATCAAAATTGCAAGAGAAAAATTTCCAGAGTACTGAGATACATGGCCTAACCTTGAGGAAGGAGAGAGGTCCATGGCTTTTCAGCTCTCCTGCCTCAGAACCTTCAACAGTAAATGGAACTGAAGGGGCAGCTACAAATTGTTTTTGGCCAGACCATTTTATGGCATTTACCCACCAAGAATTTCCTGTGTCAAGAACATACGAATGTTGTGATTGCATAAACTACTTTGCAATTGGGTCCTTTCTGAGTATACCACAATATGAGGAGGCTTACCGAGCCAGTTGCATATCAGGTCCTCCTCTCCAACATATACAAGCACTCTAATTCCATTCTCAAGAAGAGCAGGAATTCCTTTTTCAAGATTCTTCATCCAATCTGTCTGCAAGGCCTGATACACCTCAGTGCTGCATGAAATCCAATCTATGTCTCCCACTCCAAGAGCCTTCTTAACTGTATCTTGGTTCAGGAAATTATCCACTCGCGAGAAGTCATAGCACATCTGGCCCTGGCATGTCTTTCTGATATCATAGTACTGCAGATTTAAAACAGCGGAGAAATCTCCTTAAACGATTGAACTACAAAAATTATTATTAATATCATTGTTGGTTTGCTTTCTTCTTTACATTTATATTTCCGGCGATTTCTAGGATGGATTCGAATATATTATTGCAAGAGGAATAGGCAGACAAGCAGTCGTTTTCGTCGCCTGTAGAATCTGAGAAACAAAGCATTCAAACAGAAGATCACTATATATGTTGGAGCAATTTAATAAAGTCAAGTGTGATTGCCTGTTGAGGAAATGCTATCTTCAAGTACAACTTACTTACGGGAACATTCTACTCAAAAGATTGATACTGATGTATAATTATAAAAACAGATACAGAAATTACCACACGAGTTTGCTTGTTGCACACAATCTGGAACCAAAGCCTTGATATCGTCATAATCAGATTGTTGAATCAATTTGTTAGCCAAAGCAAATTCCGGGTATGCTGTATATTGGATGGCTGGATTAGTAAGGCCGTTACCAATGGCAAGTCCCTAAGAAACATCCCATTGCCATATGGTTAAAAGGTTGACATCAGCAGTCCTTGATTTGCAATTATGTACAAGAACTAACCTTGAGGTTTATGGGGATTCCTTCATTGTTATTGTTCCCTTGGTCGACCCGAGAGGCAAAAGCAGGGATGTAGTGGCCGGCATAAGATTCTCCGGTTATGTAGAAATCGTTTTTGGCGAACTCAGGATGTGCTTTGAAGAAGGCCTATCGTTATACAATAAAGTCACGCTCTTGTTAAAAATTCTAAACTAGCAATTGACGATGAATTGAACTGACCTGCAAGAAGTTGTACAAGTCATTGCTAACACCGGCTTCATTGGTTCGAATATCGCTCTCGCTTGTAGAATAACTGAAGCCAGTTCCAGTAGGCTGGTCGACGTATATCAGATTTGATGCCTGCGAATTGAAGGACGACAAGTTTCCATTTAGTTTAACTGAAAAATTCCGTGACGTTGAACCTGAGAAGAAAACAGGGTTCAACAATCGAAGGAAGAAAATCGCATATTGAATTAGGAATACATACCTTGTCCCAACCAAAGTCTTTCCATTTTAGATCTAGGCTGCTTGTAATCTGGAAAGGACCATTTTCATAGAACAGTGCCAATTCACTGCTACACCCAGGCCCTCCAGTCAACCATATCACAACAGGATCATTCTTACTGTTTCGGGATTCGAAGAAAAAGTAGAACATTCTGCAGATAAGTTGAACAACCAGTTAGCAGCATATATAATATAAAAACATAAATTCGTAATCATTAGAAACCAAACAATAGCCTTGAGCAAGTATGGACAGGCTTTTTCTTATAGGATGTGGAAGCCTAGTTACCTTGCTCCTACAGTGTTGGGAAGGCGATAGTAACCGGCATGGTGACCCAAGTCTTGGACAGAAGGCCCAGGGTCACCAAGAATATGAAGTTTCAATTGTTTCTCAACAATTCCTGAAGCATTTGGCAAAGAGTCTTCATTATAAGCGACCAGGTTGACCTCATGTTTTGGGAACAAATTCAGTGCTCTTATGAGCTTTTCTGCTTGCCCTTTGGCCGAATAGACAGTCGAATTCCGACGACTCAGCTTAGGAGGATGTCTTGCATGCAACAGTACTGGTGAAGTATATAAGAAGAGTAATAGGACAAACATACACTGTAGCCAGCGAGAGAAAGGCGACTCCATTCTTTTCCTTTTAAGCTTTGTTGTGTCTTGAATGGCTGCTCGGGTTGAGTGTGCAGTATTTATTATATGGTTGTATCATGAAAAAGACAATGCTTAAGAGTTGGGATTGTTTTGAAGAGTATGGACCTCAATTTTGTGCTATCCCTGTAGACAGACGGCGTACGAGAATCACAACCTTGTATTTACATTTGTTAGCTTATGCTTACAATATTCCACAAATAAGAACACCCTCTGATTCACGTTAGTTCTACGTATTTCTGAGATATCCCGTTTGAAGACTACTGATTTGGATGGTTATAGCAAAGGCCAACTGATCCGCACATCCCACGTCCCTTTCACATGGATTATTTGCATGATTTTATCCTTCTCGGTATATTTAGTTCACCATCTCGATCTATTAGATTTTTCATTGTTAAATCATATGATATTCTCACTCAACAAACAATATAAAGGTTTTTGTTCTTGTAAAACGATGGAATGTTGAATTACGATATTTAGCACATTGTATTTGATGATTTGTTTTGTTAAATGTAATATTTCCATTCAATAAACTTTTTTTAAATTACTCATTCCTGAAGCTTTGCAAATATAACTTTGTGAGTTATGATATCTACTTTTAGAAAGTACAATGGAGTAAAATAAATATAATTACCGTAAAATTTTATAATACATGATTGTTCTTTTTATAAATATGAATCCATTTAAATTATTTTTTAATTTCTAATTATATAATCCAATTTTCTTTTTGAAATTTGATATACAACCATTTTCGTTTTCATGATTAAGATTTCTTACTTTCATATGATTATGTTTAATATTAAGAACTATAAGACATTAATATTTTATCAAGAAATATCATGTGAATCCCAACAAATATAATTATATTCATTTCATTAGAAATTTTTTCCTATTTGTGACCAATAAGTTTCTTCACCTTCTATATATATTTTTTTAATGTTTAGTAAAAACTTGTCCCCAGTAAAATTAACCTTTTGCTCTACCCCTGATTTAGCTAGGTGTGCAGGTGGGAGATCCTAAATCTGTTTATAATATATAAGCTGGAGATCCGTTAATTTGGCTTTTGTTTCCTTCTCTTTTTTGTCAAGATATGGGGCCGGGAAAAAACACATTAAGGGTAGGTATATATATACGTTCTATAAAGATTACCGTGATGTTCCCGCCTCCATGATCGATGTTTCTGAGGAATGTTGATTCTTGTTTGAGTCCATTTTACACGTCATTTTTCCTGTTAATTCGTCACCATCTTGTAGAAACTAAAAGCTATAAAGATAAGAAAAGCTGAATGAGAAAATATGAAGGCAATGGTTGCGTGATATTATTCTCTCGGTGGAATGTTTGTTCTATATATATATTTTTAGAAAAGATAATTTGTTCTATATATTAATCGAGTGGTATGTTTCTCACGTTAATCTTATGGATCCAAACCTCTAAGAAAAAGGACAGAAGAGTTTGTCTTTCTCGATTTCCTATATCAAAGATTGGCACTTCCTTGTGAACGAAAAGCGAATACGATTGACTCATCCAAAATGGTGCTCTTTAGCAGACTCCATAGTTAATGCATCCTTGGTGCAGGAACATCGTTAAAGCGTTTTCAAAATTTATGCTGTCCAAGACCAACAGTTTTCCTAGAAAAAGAATACATAATTAAAACGTTGTCCAAGTCGACGCTATCCAAGATAAACATCTTTCTTGCTCTGCAAAAGAGCAAAAAATCCGATACACACTAAAAACGATGTCAACTTCAACTTCTTGTTCATCGTACCTTCTAGTTATCAGTTGAGTTCTTCAATTACTTCACAACTAAAAGTAGATTACTACCCCATAATGTTAATACAAGTGAGCAAAATGCATTATTGCTTCCATGAAGTCTATTTTCGTTTTTTTATGCATGAAATACGTGCTAATTCCATACCTTTTCTTTTGTTCAAATTCCATCGTTTTAAGAAACATCTTTACGAAGCAAATGCAAGTTGCTTCTACATTTGATTTGTTCGTATATTTGAAGGGACGAGTTATCCTACTAGTGCTAATTGCTATTTCAATAGATATCTAGTACTCCTCTAATTTGAATATATAAATTTGTTCACACTTTGAAATGTTATTTCTTAATCACCGTATTTATCGATATTATGAGAACTTATTTCTCTCAATGATTGATGTGCAAATATAATGTTCTTTTTAATATTAAAGTAGCAAAATAAAATTTAAAAAAGTGGAAGACTGATTTAATGGAACATTACGGTACCATTCTTTGGTAAGTGCTAAGAATTAAGAAATGCGTAAATGAATAAGATATATAAATTCAAGGGTTACAAGTTATTTTCATATTAACAAGATGCGAAAAATTAAAAAAAAAAAGAAGTTATCAACATGTATGATTCTTAAATATGTCCGAAAGTACTATTGTCCGGCTTGGATGCAAAATAATGTTTTGCCAAAACAATTTTATTATTATTATTATTACAGGGCACTCTTTGGTGGACATGAACTCAACTATTGTAATAGAAAGAAAAGAACTTTTCCATGTATTAACATTCGATTTGATACTTATAAGTCGTAAGAGGCAGTGTACATATTTTATTTTGATATATAAAAAGTAAAAGTTTCTCACTAGTCTTTGATTTGGGATCTACTCTTAATTTTACATTACACTAGTAACTCCTATGTTTTTTAGTACATGCTTGTTTGTTTGCTTGATCAAAAATAAAAGTCTTATGTAAATACCATAAAATAAAATTTGATATCTAACAGTTTGTTTTACATCCTATTTATACTTGCCATTATTTAGAAAGAACTGACAACCAAATTCGTGGTCAATCGGTTAGACTTCGACTGTATGAAGCTTGACCTAATAAGTATTGAGGTGGGCTTTTTAACCCGTGATCGTTAGATTACTTCCAACTGTTGGGTGCAACGAGTATATATTTTAAAAAGAAAAATAAAATGAGCAAAATGGACTTAAAATATTTAACATGGTTCACCTTTAATTTTGGGTTACGTCCACCGAAAAAACTCAAAATAATTCTTTTACTATTACAAATAGTAGGTATACAGAGACAAAATTAAAATAGTGGCTCACAAGGTATTTTCCGACCTTAAAATGCTAACCTCATTATTTTGTCACCCACCAACCCTTTAAGAAAATATTTCCTAACGTTAAAAATTTGCTTTGCTCTGGTTTTCTTGAATGTATTTTGTGTGTTTTTGTATGAAGCAGAGAGTGCCTTATATAGGCACTCCACCACGTGAGACAGGTGCAAATTCAACAAATACAGTTGTCTTCCTTTTGTTTTCAACAAATGCAGCACCGAAGTCGGTGCCGCATTTCCTTGGAGCACCGAAGTCAATGTCGTATTTGTTAAAAATGGCGTCCCTCCATATGAGGGACCCACATCTAACAAATTTCTCCCTCCCAATTACATAGAGGGCTCTTTCATTCTTGCTACTGATCAACAGTACTCGAACTTGTCTTTTGGTAGAATCTCGGTTAACATTTCTGATCCATTTTCATCAGTATGGATCTTTTCTAACTGTAATTGTTTCATCTCTATCAAATTTTTGATTCAGAGATACCTCACATCAATGTGTTTTGATCGTGAGTGAAAAGAGACATTTTTACCAAGGTAAATAGCGCTCTGATTGTCACAAAACAGCTAATACTGTTCCTGCTTGATACCAAGTTCATTAAAGAACTTCTTCATCCATAGCAACTCCTTACAGGCTTCCGCTGCTACAATAAACTCTGCTTCAGTTGTAGAAAGTGCAACACACTTCTGTAACTTTGACTACCATGCCACAGCTTCCCCTGCAAAAGTAATCAAGTAACCTGATGTAGACTTTCTCGAGTCAACATTTCTAGCGATATCTACAACTGTGTAACTAGCTAGCACAGGTTCTGCTCTTCCAAAACATAAGCATATTTTGGATAACCCTCGAAGATACTTGAGAATCCACTTGACTGCAGCCCAATGTTCCTTTCTAGGATTTGAAAGGAAAAGACTCACAACTCCAACTGCGTGAGTAATATCTGGCCGTGTACAAACCATGACATACATCAAACTTCTAGCTGCTGAAGCATATGAAATTCTAGACATTTTTTTCCTTCTCTCTATCTATAGAAGGGCACTCTCTGAAACTTAATTTAAAGTGATTAGCAAAAGGACAACTAACCACTTTAGCTTTGTCCAGTTTGAATTTCTGAAGTACTTTATCAATGTACTTCTCTTGTAGCAACTATAGTTTCTTGGCGCTTCTGTCTCTAATAATCTGTATGCCAAGAATCTGCTTTGTTGATCCCAAGTCTTTCATGGCAAAAGACTTACTCAACTGTTTTTTCAGATTGTTGATTCTAGAAACATTCTTACCAACAATCAACATATCATCTACATAGAGCAATAAAATAA
>JANZXV010000211.1:6553344-6564139 GCA_027576455.1 Erythroxylum roigii | reverse complement strand
ATTGAGGAGGCATTGGACTAAACCGAAGGACATTTGCTGGCCTCATGTCCCACCATGCCACACGAAAAACACACTGTCGGAAGACCTTCATAAACCACCAGCACTGGCTCACCATCAAGTTCCACCGAGGAGGTTAAAGGGACGGTAAGATCAATATCTACAGCCACACGCGCAAACCGACCGCGCTGGGTCTGCATGGTCGTCTCATCAATGCGTATCGTCTTGCCCACTTGGTTTCCCAGCGCAGAAAGAATCAGAGGATGATAACGAGAGATAGGCAATTCCGAGAACCGAATCCAGGTGACTGCTCTGGTAACCTTTCCTTTGGAGGGACGAAAACTGGGCGTCCAAGTCTGGACAGACAGAGCATGCCCTAGATGACCCAAGGGTCATTGGTCAGAGCATGGAGATAGTCAGACTGATCGATGAATTTCACTAAATAATAATCATTGTCCAAATCTATAATCTTCGTAGGATCTTTCGGCCGCCAAAGCACAGCCAAACGGGTGCAGAGCACCGTGTAACCAATCCGACGACCCAGTAGCTTAATGACAACCGAGTGATCCCACTGTTGGTCCAGCTTTGCTGTAAACGGTGTAGAGAGGAAGACACCCTTCCCTTCATCGCCCGTTAGCTGAATGATGTCGCCTTCCACCGTGGACACAGGTTCCATTTCCACCGTGCTGTTTTGAATGATGCCATTTGCACAATGTATCTTTAGTTTCTATGTATTTTTGGGAAAATTTTACTCAGTTTTGTTTTTCTAGCTTTTCATAACGAAAGTTGTCTTTTCAAAGGCACAGTTGCTGAGCATATGATTATTGGACGCACTCGAAACTGTTGATTCACAGGCTAGAAGTAAGTTTATTGAAATTGGCGTCAAGGATAGTAAGTACTATTCATGTCACGAGACACATTCCATTCATTCTCATATGAATGAGAAAACGAAAGAAATTTTAATTTATTATCGATTTAGACTCAAATTTATTACAATATTGATATCGATAAATATTAAATATTATTCTGAATGTTTTTAAATTATAAAATAATATTTAATATATTATACTTTTATTGTAAAATCATGAGTTTAATTATTACAAATCAGATATAAGATTTCCATTAGTTAGTAATTGTAAAGTGCATAATTATTTCAGATTTTTCATAAAATTTGGGGATAAAATAAATCATAAATTGAAGCTAACTTTTCATTTAATACGTAACAGGCGTTGACATGCCTAAATCAATTATAACATCCGAATTTAACAATTGGAACTACCAATGATTTGTAATAAGTAAAAGCATCTAAGATTGGATTTATTAGTAAAGATTAAGTAGGCGCATTAAACACATTCTTTCAGTCCACTCAATTTCTAAACATTCAACAATTATATCAATTACTAATTACATTCATAGAAAGGATTGTATTTCACTCGTAGAAAAGTTCAAAGCTTGAATTAATATCTGAAAGAATAGATTCATGTCACTTCCTGCAAGGGTTATTCTGATAATTTTTATTCTTTCTATTTAATGGATATCCCATATTATTCTACCTAAGAGAGTAACTAAGAAGATTGAGGATATCACGAAAGCTTTCTTATAGGCTGAGAATTCTAGGAACTCTAAAAAAGTTAAAGTTAAATGAAGTGAGGTGACTATTTATAAAAGCAAAGGGGCCAAAGGATCGTCTCTATTTCTCTTATGCAAAAAGTGCTTATGTGCAAAAGGATTTGGAGGCTATTCGATGATAAACATGTTATTTGGGTAAAATGACTACATGAAACATAGCTCAAAATTGAAATCTTTTGGCAACTGTGTCTATCTCAAAGGAGTACTCTTGATTCTTCTTACAAATGTTGAAATTGAGACAAATGATTTTTTCTTTGATTAAACATGTGTTAAGCAATGGATAGAATATTTGGGTGTGGTTCGATAATTGGACAAATCATAGTCTTATAATACAAAAGACTGAATTATTTAGACTAATGAATAGGCTTCCTCTCAACTCGAAAGCTTCTTCATTGATGAATCAAACGCAATGGGAAGGCAACTTCAGAGGGTTTAATGAACTGATGAGTTTTCTCCCCTAAATCAATTACAACCATTTGAAGGATTCAGTAACTTGGGTCTAAGATGCCTCAGGTGGGTCCGAGATGCCTCAGGTATTTTTACTAACAAGTCTTGTTATAAGGCTTTGCAGTTAAGGAAATGTTCCAATCCCTCAATCAAAAAGCCTCCACCTTCATGATAGCTAAATTTAATCAGCATGCTCTATCCACAGGAATGAAAACTAGATGGAATATGTAATACCTATTGTTAAATTTCATATGCCTTTGTAATTTGTTTTTGTCTTTAGTTTTGTAATTTATTTATATTGAACTCATTGTAATGTTGAGATAGCTTTGTTATGAGTAATTCAATCCTTATTCAAATTTTTTAAAAAACTAATTACGTTAGAAAATTAAGTCAAATTTTACTAATTACAAAAGATGATGATAGGAGAACGAAGAAGAGACGAAGATTATGATGACGAGAGGGAGAATTACAATTGGTTGTGCTAATGGAAGGGCGGAGATGTAGGATTGGAAACTTAGGGGGAGGGGAAACAACGATGACGACGATCACCAGTGACAATCAAAACCTACAATGAGGGGCAAATGTGACAGCAACAACGGAGATTATAACAATGGAGAACAATTTAGAAATTGAAAATTAATATGTGAGACTGATGGGAACATAGTCGTTATGGAAGAAAAATAATATTTTCAAATTTAATTCTTATTGATTTTCGATTTTCATTTTTAATCTAGTATTGATTCGGAAATTTATACTAATGGTTGTACTAATTAGTAATCAATCTTTTGTACGATATTATAAATTTTGGTACTATTTTTCTATTGAAACAATATGTTATTCATATCTTCCATAAAGCCCTCCTACTACAACTTATTAGTGTTATATTGAAATTGAAAGGGTTGAAAGCAAAGCTATAGATGCCGTACCAGTCTTGGTACCGGATTGAGTTTAGATACGGTACTATATTGGTATTGGTCAATATCGGGTACTATTTTAGGTAATTTTTTAAGTTTATCAAATAGTCCCTAAATTTTTTAAAAATTACAAAATAGTCCATTGTCATATTGTATAGTTGTACTTTGTATTTTATAATTTACATTAACCCTATCTCCAAAAATTATAATAATAAATAATAACCACAATTAATATGAAATAACAATAATTTTTAGATATTTCATATATAAATAATAACCACAATTAATATAAAAAACAATCATTATCATACGAATATAAAATTAAGAACAACACAAAGTATTAAAAATATTATAATTTTATCATATAATAAACAATAATTACATTAAGACATCCAATAAAGAGAACAATAAATATCCTTAACTCTCAAACTATTACAATTACGACTAGAGTTCATGATGAGGAAATAACCAAATAGAAGTAAAATCTGAAATAAAAGCATTTACAATTGTATTACATATATAGAATTTAACATATACATCAAATATAAGTAAAATTAAAAAAACAGGAAAAAAAACCTGGAACGTCATTTAATCCTCTACGGGAAAATACTTGCTATAACTGTACTGACTTCAATTATCATTTGGTACAAAATCCTCATCATTGAGATGAGTCTAACCATCATTATCATTCAAATTCAATGCACCGAATGACATGCCAATGTCTTCCCATTTAAGATTATCTTCCAAGTCATCCATATCTACCAAACCTGGTCCCTTATAAACCCAATCCACTAAAAGATCGATATTAATAATGAAGATTGGATATAATAAACTACTTGTGCTATTAAGAGTTCTAGTAAACAATAAAATTTAATTATTATAAAATTATAAGAAATTATATCAAAATTAATAATGATAATAATGTAGCTTTCCTGAAGCTTTAAATTGTAATGAACGAAAATCAAGTCATTTAATCTCTTGTGGTCCAATCTATTCCTTTTCTTGAAATGGATGAATTCAAATTTGCTTTAGTTCCATTCGTAGCCTGTTGCACTCACATATTGACTTAAAATCTGAATTGCAAATCTTTGCAATTTTGTAATACCACTTTCGAATTGATCTCACAAAAAAACTGTAAGTCGTAAGATAACAAAATTAACGTTATAAACAAAATAAAGTAATAATTAATTTTCAACAAATAAGAAAAAGAAACATCTAATACCTGGAGAAAGTTTTGCGCTTTGTTGAATAACAATTGACATTCCAAAATCCTTAAAAGACTGCTTATAAAGCCCCACTTGTCAACTCAAGAGAGCTTGCATCATTTTATGACCAATAATTATTGTAATAGTGAATAACATTCCTCTATTAACTTCAGCTTTCTTTTTAAAATTCGGTCTAAAATAGATACTAAGATCTAAAAATGCCCAGCGGCAACCAATAAAGAAAAAAGTTGCCTTTCCCATCTCTCATTGATGATTGCAAGATACGGTGTGTATAAAGAAGGTCTATGTTTCATATTGACCTTGATTACTTCCTTTGCCTTCTCCATGGCATCAAAAAAATAACCCATTGTTGCCTTTTCTTCACTATCAGCCAAGTGAAGCACCTTTACTAAAAACTTACAAACTCGGATAACAAATTGGCATTGAGACCAAAATTCTTTATTTTTCATTATAATTTTAGAAACCTCCAATTTGACATTAGACCTAACATGCTGAGATGCGATCCACTTATCACTTGTAAATATTTGTCTTAACTCTTTCTTCATCATAATAAAGGACTGAAGTGATAAGAAATTTGTTGCAAATCTTCTCACAACAAGATGACACAAATTCTTACCATTGGTAAATTCCTTTCTCATTAAATTCAACACTCATGCACGATTATAGATGAACTTGGTCACTTTTTTAGCTTTCTGTATAGTCTCATCAATAATAGAAAAATATCTAGGATCCTCTATATTCTTCAACATTAGGTCAATACAATGTTCAACACAAAAAGTCAAAAAAAGAATTATACTTATTCTATAACCTTCTTTCTGCCACTTTATAAGAAGAATTATTGTCAGTAATGAACTGAACAATGTTTTATGGCCCTACTTCATTCATAACTTCATTAAATATCTCAAATAAAGTATCAATATTTCTAATAAGGCTAGATGCATTAATAGACTTCAAAACATTGAGTCATTAGTTGAATAAAACAAAACATTAATAATAGGCTCTTATCTCATATTTGTCCAACCATCACATATGATTGAACGCACATAAGTAGCCCAATTCACTCTTTTATCTACCAAATAAATTTTAATTTTAGAAATTGAGCAATTTCAAAATTGACCTCTTAACTCATCAATTGAAGGAGCTTTGTATCCTAGATCGTTAGAGGATATAGCATCCACCATAGGTTGATAACAGTAAGACTGGGAAGTATTGAATGATGAACCTGTTTCATACTACCATCTAACTACTACCATATTTACATTGTGAGCCGCATCTCTTGATTGCATGACACTACGAATTGAAGGTTGGGCTCTAGGAGTTGTTCTTGGTGCAAAAAACTAGTCACCTGCTTTCTTTCTTTCCTAACATCAGGTCCAGGTGTAACATTCACTTCTTGTTGGGCCTAGGATGGAACACTACCACTACCACCTTCAACATTTTCATAATCATCATGAAAACCAACAAACGAACTTCCATTACCAATTTCAAAATTCAACCTTTCCCTTCTATCTTTCTCGTGTTGATATCCTTCAAGCAAAGTTTTCAGTTACCACTTCACATCATAGCTTACTTTTTTACAAGTTCAAAATCTCTTTAATCCCAGCTAAATGCTTCTTCAATCGGATGATTCTTCCACCTTTCATATACTTGTTACAAAACAAGCAAATGGTATGATTCCTTATACCAGGAACCAATACAGCATGAGCCTAAGATGGATTATTGTATCTTCTTGAAGTGGGTTGATTAGGAGTACCTGAACTTCCTTCCATTTATCTATAAAAATAAATAAATGTATATATCAAAATGAAGAACACATAATTTCATTACATAATACGCATGTCCATCTTATATAATATAACTCATTTTTCTATGATTACATTGTAGGCAATTCAATTTCATCAAATACAATTCACCATAATATTATAAATATTTATGATAGCCTACATATATATTACCAAATAATTCATTATATTTTACATAGTGATTAAAAGGAAAGAAATGTTATTTTATGTTTCTTACTTTCTCCAATTTCAATTCAAAGTTTCAAACATCACAAAACATACATAAACAGTTTTCATTTCCAACAAATTCAACTTAGAAATTCCAACAAATTCCAACAATTTCATGTCTAACATTTTCCAACAATTTCAATTGAACCATTACAAAACATACATAAATAATTTTCATTTCCAACTATTTCGAACAATTTCAATTCAAAGTCTCAAACATCACAAAACATACATAAACAATTTCTATTTCTAATAATTTTCATTTCCAAATTCCAACAATTTCACTTCTAACATTTTCCAACAATTTCAATTCAACCATTACAAAACATACATAAATAATTTCTATTTCCAACATTTTCTATTTCCAATCATTTCCAACAATTTCGAATAATTTCAATTCAAAGTTTCAAACATCACAAATCATACATAAAAATTTTTCATTTCCATAAATTTTCATTTCCAAATTCCAACAATTTCCAACAATTCCATTTTTAATATTTTCTAACAATTTCATTTCTAATATTTTCCAACAATTTCAATTCTACTATTACAAAACATACATAAATAATTTCCATTTTCAACAATTTTGATCAATTTCAATTCAAAGTTTCAAAATTGCTATGACTTTTGTAGAAAAACTGCTATGTTTTTTTAAATTTTTGGCACAGACCGATATATGGCATGTGTTTTAAATATCGCTGGTACCAACTAATACTAGCTCGGCTAAACTGGCCGGTATCGGAACATTATTTTTTGTACTGTTTTTCGATTAGTACGATACGTATTGATTAGTACGGCATGAGATTCATTACACTGATTGAAAGGGTTTTGTCGGTATATATAGGGTTGGAATTAAAATTATTTGACATGGGTGCATATATTTTAGTTGATTAATTTTAAATTGGTCTAATATAATTTTTTATAATTAATTAATTCCATTAATTTTGTTAAATTTGACCTAATTGGAAATATATCAAACTATTTTTACCATAAGTATTTTTTTTAGAAGAGCCTTTTACCATAAGTATTTATATATATAAGATTTGATTGATTAAATCTCAAAATCTAAAGGATATTATCTAATTTAAAATTTAAAATTTTATTGTGTAAAATGCATACTCTTTAATGATTTCATCATTATTAATCTAAAATAAAAGAAGATTTTTTATTAATTAAAAAACTATTATTTGACTAAAAATTAAAAAAACTATTATTTGACTAACGTGCTCTGGCTTTATATAATAATTGTTTATTATGCACGTGATACTTTTTTTTTTTTAAATCATTGCTTGAATAGGTTTAAATCCGGAACCAAAAAATTGATAAATAAATGTTTTATAAAAGTTAGGATAACAAAAAATATTAAAATTTATAAAATTAGATCAGATTTTAATAGAAATACGATAGTTCAAATTAATTATGAGGCCTAAATTTAACTCATATGTTTAACAATCAAATTGGTTTAGTAAATATTCAAATTTATCATTACATCTAATATGACGTAAGAATATAAACATGCGAGAATAATGCATGTGATACCAAATTTAAAGTATTTATTATTTAATTATCTTTTAAATTTCAAGCAATCTAAATTAAAATTATTATTATTTGTTAACATAATTAAAGGATGGATATTAACATATAATTTAGTGAATACATTACATTAATTAAAAACTAATGGAATAACATGTTAATATAGATTATACGAATTTTAAAAAATTAATTCTTAATTAAAAATTTTAAAATATTAAATATTAAACTAAAAGATGTTAAAAATAATCAAATTTGAATTTCTTGTCCCTACGAGACTATCGAATTTCTTGTCCCAACGAGACTCTCATGCTTTACTATTTCGTGATGGTAGAGATTGGAAATATTTTTTCATCTACTGCTTTCTCAATTTTAATGTACCAACACAAAAATTAAAGGAAAGTAAAGCAATGGATTTGTGGTCCAAGATGGGAATTCACGTGAGGGAACATTGTAAACCCTCCAGCACCAGGACAAGCAAGAGTCACAGGCGACTCTGCTGTTTGCTTTTGCCTACCAACATCCATGCATGCATCACAAATGCACACACACCCGTCTCTCTCACCCTCCATTACCAAAATCCATGCATGCATCACAAATACAGACACACCTGTCTCTCTCACCTTCCATTACAAGCGCTTTAATTATAAATACCACTTTTCACAACTTTTTATAATAATTCTACAAACTCAAACACACAGCCAAATAGTGTATTACATACAATAAAGGACAAGCAATCCTTCAAATCTTGCAAAAGGGCTTGGACGCTCAACTCTTGCACCAAATTCTTGGCAAGTGGGAATCCATCTCAAGACCCCCTCCAAGTCTCCTCAACATGTTCATAACTGAAACAACTAAAACACTTTCACATAACGTAACATCGTTAAACCTTTGACAAATTAGCACTCTGGTGTTTGAGTATGATCCCTCTTTGGGTCACTACAGTAGTCATAGACCTTGTAGTTTCTCTGCATCCATTCCATGGACGATAACTGCTGTTGGCTTAGGCCACCGGAGCCGGAAGACGAAGAAGAAGGTGGCCGGCAAGTGGCAGGACTATCTGAAGTACAGCCGCCAATTTTAAACTCCTGGTACCTGCCGATAAAAGGTTGGTATCGATAGTCGGCTTTGTATTTTCCATCCTCTGTGGCCCATGATGATGCATCCCATATTGACCCATATACCCACATTGGCCTCTGCGGATATGTAACATCACTTTTTCTCGGATACCTTCTAATTGGAACATCGTCTACGAAAAATCTGTATAGTCCATATCATAAGATCAAGAGCGTTCATAATTAATGCGCTAAGCCAAATTTTACAATCAATAATTCAATGCAAGCAGGTTCTAAGTTGTTGGAAAGCTACATGCTTCTACAATTTGATGACTTCATAAACCAAGGTGGGAAGATCATCTAGATGTTAAGAAGATAAAATGAATGATTACAACAAAAGTAGATATTAATTTTAGAAATGGGTACTAACATGATGTCGGTGGGGTCCCAGAAAATAGCATAATTATGGAAATCTTGAGTTGGATCAAACCAGAGATGAAACTTCATTTCTCTTCCAACAATGTTTCCATCACCACTTCCTCTAATGTAAACATTGGTTTGCAAAGTATACGGCTTGTCTAACGTTGTTCCAAGGAACTCCATATCTATTTCATCGTGATTTCCTGGATAGTCTTCGTTGTTCGAAAGCTGTCGTTAAATGAAAAACAAAGCTCAATCATTAGCTTGCACAGAGTTAAATTTCAAGTTTTCAATGGAAATTACTATTCTCACATAGAAACATGTAATCACTCCAGCGGTATAACCGGATTGAAGCTTAATGGCGACACCAAAGTAGCCGGACCTGTACGGATGAAGTGACTTGTACCCGCTGCCTGTTCGCAATATCCTCACAAATCAGAATTTAATCTAATTAAAGAAAGGCAATGGAAAAACAACATTATTGCCAAGAAGTGCGCAAATACAAAAATAGTAGGACCTGAGCTAGTATCAAGCCAAATAGTCAATGAATCATCATTGAGCTTTTGATGATGAGGACCCCAAAGATTTCTAAAACCCTGATCAAAGCGTACAGAACTGACTCGGGAACTGAGGTAGTAGCCAGGAGTAGGTGGGTATTCTGCGGTAGTTGTGCCACAAGCTACCTTTAGAATGAGTAAAACATAGAGAAGAGGAGCCATTACGAGAGTTGGGATGAGAGGACAGCAAACAATCCTACTTCTGAATGGAACATTGGGTGTATGTTTATCCGTGCGAGCGCACATAAATGTTACACTGGGTATAAAAAGAGGACCCACAGCAGTACGGAGGTGATAAGTTGCGTGGTGGTGAGTATTACACAGAGACAGTGAAAAGATTGGGATAGAAGGACCAAAGTGCATCATTTTCTCCCTTGGGAATTTCGTGCATTCTCAAAAGTTTCTATTAACGAAGAAGACTAGTTTCTTATGATTGATTTGTAGGACAAGGTGGTCAATTATTACTACAGGACATGCAATAAAATAAGCAGCTGCCAATGATTCCAGATCTTTTGTTTAGTTTTACGGTGTTTTATTCTTTCTAAAAAAATTCAGCCATTTATTTATGTGAATTTCGCATGAGTTCCACGAAAATAAATGTAAGACTCACATAAATAAATGACTGAGATTTATTAATTAGAATAAGACACTATAAAATTAGACAAAAAATATTCTTACCACCATGTATTATTATTTCGTAATTGCGTCGGGCTTCTCAATGTTAGGAATGCAATGACTGTCTGATGAAATAAACAGAAACTCCTATCCAGTCAATTTTTTGGAAAACAGCTAGTTAAGTCCTACTAGAATTTTTATTAGATGGGAAATATATAATAATTACTGAATATTTTTTTCAACATAATAAATTCATAATACAAAATTTCTTTTCTTAGTGAGGGAAAAAAACACATAAAAATTGTTTCATATAATCGATCTTTAATTGGGACAAAATTCTCCGCCACTTGACCTGTGTACAAATCCTGGATCTTGACTATTATGCAAATTTAATAT
>JANZXV010000211.1:6531786-6549377 GCA_027576455.1 Erythroxylum roigii | reverse complement strand
GTCTAAACCTAACAAAAGAAGTGAAAACAAGTATGTTTGGTATGCCTATTAGCCTAAAATTCGTAATACCCAGCCTTAGTGGGCTAGTAAGCCCATTTAAGACCCAACTAACTCTAATATATGCCCACTAAGTACTTATACCACATTAATAATACTTGGGCTGTATGTTACACCTTTAAGGCTTCTCTTTTGGCCCAAAATAACTTGTTTGGTGCAAATATCTTGAATCAGCCTATTAAGTGCTTTCTTCATCTTTTTAGCCCTTGACCTTATAATTGGACCATTTGGAATGTGCAAAGGGTCTTTAATAATTGTCTGCACATTGGCTTCTTGGTTTTCACCATCCCCCTTTTCCTCAAAAGGATTCGTCCTCGAATCCTTACCTACGTCAAAGGGAGAAAGTTTAGAAACATTAAATGTAGTACTAACATTGTACTCACCTGGGAGATCCAATTTGTAGGTATTATCATTAATTCTTGCAACAACTTGTAATGGACCATCGCCTCGAGGATGCAACTTGGTACGTCTTTGAGCTAGAAACCTCTCTTTGTGCATATGCACCCAAACCTAATCTCCTAGTTTAAACACAACTTTCTTTCACCCTTTGTTTGCTTGAGTAGCATATTGTTTAGTTTGATTTTCAATTTGCTGCCTCACCTTTTCATGCATTTGTTGCACCATTTCAACCTTCTTTTTGCCATCAAAGCTAGCTCTCTCATCAATTGGCAAAGGTGACAAATCCAAAGGAGTTAATGGATGAAGCCATACATAATCTCAAAAGGTGAAAGTTTAGTATTAGAATGCATACTTCGATTGTAAGCAAATTCAACATGTGGCAAACACTCTTCCCAATTCTTCAAATTCTTTTGAATAATAGAACACAACAAACTATACAAAGTTCAGTTTATTACCTTTGTTTGCCCATCTGTTTGTGGATGGCAAGTAGTTGAAAAGAGAAGTTTAGTTCCCAACTTACCCCACAATGTCTTCCAAAGTAGCTCAAAAACTTTGCATCACGATTAGAAAGTATGCTTTTTGGCATACTATGCAAATGAACTACTTCTTTAAAGAACAAATCAGCAACATTGTTGGTATCATCAATTTTATGGCAAGCAATGAAATGCACCATCTTGTAAAACCTGACAACAATAACAAATATCGAATCCCTGCCCTGTTTTGACCTAGGTGATCCCAATACAAAGTCCATAGAGATATCAACCCATGGTTCACTAGGTATGAGTAAAGGGTGTACAATCTATGAGGTAAGACCTTAGACTTGGCTTGTCTACCAGTGATACACTTCTTACAAATTCGCTCAACATCACGCTTCATTTATGACCAAAAGAAATGTTCATGCAAGACATCTAGAGTTTTCCTCCACCAAAATGACTTATCAATCCACCACACTGAACTTCCCTCACAACCAACTCCCTCAAAGAGCACATAGGCACACACAATCTGTTCTCTCGAAATATATACCCATCATGCCTATAAAACTTTCCAAATGAAAATTTCTTACAAGCCCCATAAACATTAGAAAAATCAGGATCATTAGAATATAAGTCTTTGATATACTCAAATCCTAGTAATTTGGCACTTAAAGTAGAGATATGAGAATACCTTCAAGATAAAGTATCAGCAACCAAATTCTCTTTACCTTGCTTATACTTGATCACATAGGGGAAGGTTTCAACGAATTCCATCCACTTGGCATGCCTCTTATGCAACTTTCCTTATCCTTTCAAATACTTCAAGGATTTGTGATCAGTATTAATGATAAATTCCTTGGGCTATAGGTAATATTGTCAGGTTTGCAAAGCTCGAACCAATGCATACATCTCCTTATCATAAGTTGGGTAGTTAAGGGTTGCTCCACTCAACTTCTTACTAAAGAGTACAATTGGACGTCGTTCCTGCATCAAAGTCAGGTAAAGTAAGCAATGGTGTAGAACTCAGCCTATCCTTAATCAAATTGAATGCATTTTCTTGCTCATCACCCTACTTAAAACCAGCATTCTTTTTCATAATTTCATTTAATGGTGCGGCTATGGTACTGAAATCCTTAACAAACCTCTTATAAAAGCTAGCCAAACCATGAAAGCCACGCATATTAGTAATTGTTTTAGGAGTAGGCCAATCATGAATAGCTCTAACCTTTTCCTCATCAACTGAAATTCCCTTAGCACTAATAACATAACCAACAAACACAATCTGATATGTGTAAAAGGAACACTTTTTAAAGTTAGCATACAACTGTTGTTTATGCAAGACACTTAGAACACTTCTTAAATGATCAATATGCTCATCTAAGCTTTTGCTATAAATCAGAATGTCATTAAAATAAACAACCACAAATTTGCCAATGAAAGCACGCAAAACATGATTCATTAACATCATAAATGTGCTAAGTGCATTAGTTAAACCAAATGGCATAACTAATTGCTCATATAATCCATATTTTGTTTTGAAGGCTATTTTCCACTCATCTCCCTTACGCATTCTGATTTGATGATATCCACTCTTCAAATCAATTTTAGAAAACACACACGAACCATGCAATTCATCAAGCATATTATCTAATCTAGGAATGGGATGTCTATACTTTACAGTGATTTTGTTGATGGCTCGACAATCAACACACATCCTCCATGTCCCAACCTTTTTAGGCACAACTAACACCGGAACAATGAACTCATGCTTTCCCTCACATATCCCTTAGCCATGAGTTCCTCCAATTGATATTGAAGTTCCTTTGTTTCAGGATTACTTCTATAAGCTGGTAGGTTTGGAATTGAAGTACCAAGGATGAAATCAATTTGGTATTCTATTCCTCAAATTGGTGGCAAACAACTTGGAACTTCCTTGGGGAACATATTGTCAAAATCCTGCAAAAGAGAAACAATAACACTTGGCAAAGAAGGGTTAATGTCATTAGTGTTGATCAATGCCTCTTTGTACAACAGTACAAAAAAAGCTCTCTTGACATCACTTTCTTTTGCAAAGAAACTCTCTTGTTTTCTCTTTTTCTCTTTTGTAGTCACTTGTTGCCTTTTCTTTATTATTTTGGCATTTTCTCTCTTTGCACTCCTTTCTTTCCATTACACTTAGTTTCGCACTTTCTTTCTTTACACTCTCATTTTTAATTCTCATCTGATCCTCATACACTTGTTGAGGTGTTAATGGTACAAAAGTGATTGATTTTCCATTTATGGCAAAAGAGTACCGATTTTTGAACCCGTCATACATCACATGTCAATCAAATTTCCAAGGTTTGCCCAAAAGAATATGACTAGCTTGCATGGCACCATATCACATAAAACCTCATCATGATATTTTCCAATACAAAATGAAACCAAAACTTGTTTGTCTACCTTCACTTCTCCATTATCATTCAACCATTGAAGAGTATATGGTCTAGCATTTTTAGTGGTAGGCAAATTCATTTTTGATACCATCACTTCACTAGCTACATTAGTGCAACTCCCTCCATCTATGATCATGCTACACACCTTTCCTTGAATATGACATCGAGTGTGAATGATGATCTCGAGTTGCACATCATCTTCCTCCTTCTCTTACAAATGTAGTGCTCGCCTTGTGATTAAGGCCTTTACCTCCACCGAATATTGTTCTCCATCACTCTTATCATCATTTGGCGGTAATTCATCATCAGGTTCACTCTCAAACTCAATGTCTCCATTTCCCTTCAAGATCATGGTACGTTGATTTGGACATTGTGATGCAATATGCCCCTGCCCAAACACTTAAAAAACTTGATATCTCTATTTCAAGTTTGGAAATCAGAATTATCTTTCTCTTTGCTCTTGGAAGACTCAAATGTAGGCTTGTTATCACTCTTGGAATTATAGCCTACCTTCTCCTTTGTTACAATTTGATTTCCAAGTGAAACTAGCACTCGAATTCGACCCAACAAGCATGGGACCATTCCTTTTAAGTTACTTCTCCACCTTCATGGCCATATAAACCATGTCCTCAAGCTCCATATAATGCTGCAACTCAATAACATTAGTTATGTCCCTATTCAGCCTATGTAAAAATTGTGCCATGGATGCCTCTCTATCCTTTTCAACATTTGCAACATTTGCTGTAATCATGGCAATCTCAATATCTTTATGATAATCCTCAACACTTTTGCTACCTTGAGTGAATCCTTGTAGTTTTTGATATAATTCCCTATAGTAATGTTTGGGAATGAATCTCTTTCTCATGATAGTCTTCATTTCTGCCCATGTATGAATAGGTCTCTCATGGTTTCTTCTTCTAGCTAAAACAATTTGATCCTACCAAATAATTGTATAGTTGGTGAATTCAACAGCTGCAAGCTTGACTTTCTTCTCTTCAGAATAGTTATGACAATCAAAGACAAACTCCACTTTCTTTTCCCACTCTAAATAGGCTTCAAGATCATTCTTCCCTTGAAATGATGGAATGTTCCTCTTGATGCTTCCCAAGTCACGGTCATATGCATCATGTCTTCCACCAAATCTCCTTCCACCTCTATTATTGCTAAATCTATCCAATAAGTCACCATAATCAAAATCATCATCATCCCCTCTATATCATCATAAGACTCATTGTCATCATGCATCTCTCGCCTTTTAGCATTAGGAACATCATGAACTCTCCCTCTACAAAAATTTGCAATTTTAGCATGTTGTCTATCCATTCTATCCCTTTATCTCTCCAAACATGGTAGTAATGTGCTCAAATTTTTGTTTCATTGCTTTGAGCATGAAGTTGTCAATATTGCCTCCTTCACTAAGAACACCTTTATCCTTAGATGTCATGGTTGTAAATCTGCAAGAAAAATTAGAAAATACCTCACCATCACTCCTTCACGTGTTTCCCTCAAATTAGTGTTACTCAACACTCATGTTTTCTCTCTTAAATTGGCTTTTTTTATATTGAGCTCACCCTCCTACCTTTCACCACTCAAACTCGCTCTTTAGGCTCTTTAAAGAACTAACCAAACAAAACCAAGATAATTTAACCTGAAGTGACAAACTCACAAGAATGTAACAAATCAATAGATTTAGAATAATTGATAAGTACTTAGAAAATGCAGTAGGAATGCCAAACCAACAGGTGTTCACTTGATAAGATAGTGACTATTGTGCTCAAGAAACAAAAGAACTAGTCTGGTTGCATTTGTAACAAGAAACACAAAAAGATAATCTGATCAAATAGTGTTCAAGTTTTAACAAGGCTGACCAAATTCTGATTGCACCTTTCTTTCTTTCTCTTTTTTGTTTTTTCCCCTACAAATCATAATATAATAACTTTAGTAGGAATCTACACAATGTTACCCAGAAATTTGAACACAACAATCAGATGTTGGAATGAGCTAGAGCGCAAATAAACACTTAAGGATATGAAGAGTCACAAACAAACAAAGAACATAAATGGAGAATCTGCCTAGAAAATGAATCTGACATGAAAATGCAAAATTAACAATGGGAAAATGAAAAGACACAAAAGAACAAGAACACAATCTGCATAATCTGCCCAGAAAAATGAATCTAAACAGAAAATAAAGAACTAATAGTGGGAAAATGAAAAGACACCAAAGAATAAGAACACAATCTACAGAATTGGTTTTTTTAATAAATAAGAAGAAAAGAATGAATCCAACCTGATTTAGAGGCCAAAGCTCTAATATCAACTGATGCAAACCCCAAAATGACTAAATCTAGACAGCCACAAAGTAAGACGGATTCCACCTCCAAGAAAGCTAAATCAGGTCACAACAAACACAAACAAAGGATAAAAAGAAGGATATGGATGCCACACTCCAGAATAGATGAGAAGAGGGAGTGATAAGTCAGGTTTGAACGCCACAAGATTGAATCAATCTTGATAAGTTCAGCAGTTCAATGAAGAATCCAAGAGAAGTTTCTCTTAATTCTCATATAAAGATGTCAAAACTTGTTTCTGAATAAATAAGATGTATATTTATATGCCCTAGGTTTAAACCTAACAAAAGAAGTGAAAACAAGTATATTTGGTGTGCCATTAGACCAAATTCGTAATACCTAGCCTTAGTGGGCTAATAAGCCCATTTAAGACCCTACTGACTCTAATATATGCCCACTAAGTACTTGGACCACATTAATAATACTTGGGCTGTATGCTCCACCTTTAAGGCTTCTCTTTTGGCCCAAAATAACTCTTTTGGTGTAAATATATTGAATCAACCTATTAAGTGCTTCCTTCATCTTCTTAGCCCTTGACCTTATAATTGGACCATCTGGGATGATCAAAGGGTCTTTAATAATTGTCAGCATATTAGCTCCTTAGTTCTCATCAAAAGTTGTGCCCTCTTTAGATGTAATCAAAGAGAGTATGTTCAATGAAGAAATCGAAAGAAAAATGATGGAAGTTGATAATGTGCAGGCTTTTATGGTAGAAATTAGAGGAAGGAACAACAACAGGGGTCCCAAAGGGCATGGCAAGTCTAAAAATCGACCAAAGTTTTGACAAAGACATGAAGATATGCCACTATTACGAAAAGTCATGACATATTAAGAGGTTCTGTTATAAGTGGAAATGTGACAAGAAAAGCAAGATCATCAGAATGATAGAGATGATAAGAATACAACTACAACAACTTAAAGCATGGATGATGAGATGTCTCTAGTTTGTGTGATAAGTGAATGCTTTCATGTTAGTAATTCAAGTTTTGAGTGGCTGATTAACATGAGAGCTTCTTATCATTGTGTTCCAAACGTGAAGTACTTCTCAAACTATAAGAGCGGAGACTTTGGGAGCATAAAGATAAGAAATCAAAGTTCCACCATGATTGTTAGTATATGTGATGTTCGAGTTCAGACAAACATCGAATGATTACTGACCTTAAGAAATGTACGACACATCCTATTCTAAGGATAAATATATTATTAGCTATGTATTATATTACGAAGGATTTTAGCATACTTTCAAGGATTTGGAGTGGAAACTATCTAAAGGAGCAATGACAGTTGCTCAAGGAGAGTCATGTTGCACATTGTACAAGACACACTTAAAGGTGTATAGTGGTGGAGAAGTACATTAGCTGAAAATGAAACTTCTCTAAATTTGTGGCATCAATGATTGAGACATATGAGCTAAAAGGGATTAAAGTTGTTGACCGAAAAATCCCTTATCCCATTTAAGAATATATTATGGCTTAATCCTTGTGATCATTGTTTGGCTGGAACGTAATATAAAGTCTCTTTCAAGAGAAGATCTACAAGGAAGTCGGAGATATTAGAGTTGATACATTCAGATGTCTATGACCCAATTGAGGAGGAGTCACTTGGAGGTAACAAATATTTTGTTACATTTATAGATGATGCTTTAAGGAAGACTTGAGTGTACATGCTAAACTCAAAAAGTTAAGCATCCGAACTTTTCATAAGTTTCATGTCATGGTAGAAAGGGAAGTTGAAGTACCTGCAAATAGATAATTGAGGTAAGCATACTTCTAAGGTGTTTGAAGATTACTATACATCACATTTTTTGGGACATGAAAAGACAGAACTAGGTACTCAACAACATAATTATGTTGTTGAGAGGATGAATAGACCAAGTGCATAGAAGGTTTATCGTATGCTCAAAATATCTATGCGTTAAAGACCCTAAGAAGCAGTCTAAATGGTAATCTACTTGCTTAATCGAGCCTCCTCAGTTTTATTAGATTTTGAGATTCCCTAAAGAGCATGGACTGGTAAAAATCTCACAAATCATCATCTGAGAGTTTTTTTCTACAATGTATTTAGACACATACCTCTGGATCGGAGAGAGAAACTTGACTCAAAGGCAATACCTTGCATGTTTGCTATATATGGCGGTGATCAGTTTGACTTTAGACTCTATAACCTAGAGAAGCAAAAGTGGATAAGAGTAGGGATGTGATATTCTAGGAGCATGAGAGAGGTGTTGATCTTTTGAGAGGAGATAATTCATCACATAACAACTATTATATGGAATTGTTAATTATTCGCTAATTTATTCAACCACTAAGCAGTTATAGGTGAAGGAGATGATGTATGTGACCAAACACTTATTAATGATGATCAAATATAGCATGGTAATGATGAGCTACATGAACAATAACTGGATAATACTAAAGATGATGTTGTTGAGGATAATGAGCAGGGGAGCAACTAGATTTAACAACTAGTGATATACAACTTTGAAGGTTGACAAGAGAGAAAAGGTCTTCTACAAGGCATCCAAGTTCAGAATACTTGTTAGTTATTGCTGAGGGCGAGCTTGAGAATGTGCAAGAGGTTGCACCTTGTGAGCAAAAGATCTCTGGCTTACAACTATGAAGGAAGAGATAAATTCTCTAAAGAAGAATGATACATATAAACTTATGAAGCTTCCGAAAGGTAAAAAAGTACTGAAGAATAAGTGAATGTTCAAGATGAAGAAAGATGGTGGCAAGCTGGTAAAGCACAAGGCTAGTGGTGAAAGGGTTTAGTTAAAAAAAAGATATAGATTTTGATGAAGTATTCTCAGCAGTGATCAAAATGACCTCAATTGGAGCAATTTTGGGTTTGACTTTCTGTTTAGATCTTGAACTTGAACAATAAGATGTTAAAAATAGCCTTCTTGCATGGATATTTGAAAGAGGAGATATGCATGCAGTAGCTAGGAGGTTTCAAAGCTAAAGACAAGGAAAATCTGGTTTGCAAGTTGAAGAAAAACCTATATAGGTTAAAACAATCTCTAAGGCAGTGGTACCAAAAGTTCAGTTCTTTTATGGCATGTCATGTTTATAAATGAACTTATATCGATGCTTGTGTGTATTTCAAGAAGTTCATAGGTGAGAATTTCATCATTCTTCTTCTATATAATGATGATATGCTAATTGTGTGTAAAGATGTTAAAAGAATCCAAAAGTTGAAGGAGGATTTGTCTAAATCTTTTGATATGAAAGATTCGGGACCTGTAAAGTATATTTTAGGTATAAAGATAACTTAGGACAAGAAGAGGGGGAGATTGTGGTGGTCTTATAAGAAATATATTGAATAGGTGCTAGAAAGGTTCAATATGAAGCATGTCAAGCTAGTTAGCATGCCACTGATACCTCACTTCAAGCTTAGTAAGCGTGCATGTCTCTTAATAGAAAAAGAGAAAGATGGTATGTCCTCTGCTCCAACTCATCTGTAGTGGGGTCTTTGATGTATTCAATGGCTTGCACAAGGTCAGATGTTGCACAAGTTGTTAGGATAATGAGCAAATTTTATCAATCTTAGGAAGGTTTGATTTGGGAAGCAGTAAAATAGATTCTGAGATACTTGAGAGGCACGTCAAAATGGAGTTTGTGTTTTGGTGATGGTGAGCTAACTTTAAAGGTTTTACAGATGTAGATATAACTGGAGATCTTGATGGAAGAAAATTCATTTTAAGTTTTCTGTTTAAATTTGCAAGGGGAGCCATCTCATGACAATCTAAGCTTAAAAAATGTGTGGCTTATTTACGATTGAAGCAGAGTATGTAGTTATAGTGGAAGCTTGTAAGGAGATACTCTAATTGAAAATGTTACTTCAAGAGTTAGATGTGAAGCAAGAAGACTACATAGTATTTTATGATAGTCAAATCGCTATTAAATTGAGCAAAAATACAATGTATCATTTCCTTCACAAAGAATATAGATGTCAGATATCTTTGATTAAGGTCTGTGATTGAGGAGCAACAATTGATGTTGAAGAAGATTCATACAAACTTGAATGGTGCTGATATGTTGACTAAAGTTGTTCCTAAAAGCAAACATAAGCTATGTAGTAAGCTTGCCAAGATGTTTCTCAAGTAGATGTTAGAGAATAATATCTTCCCCATAATTAGGTTGAAGGGGGAGATTGTTGAGTGTCTAGTCTTATTTTGACACTTTCGATGATCATAAATGTCTTTTATAATTTGTAGAGATGATGAACAAATGAAGACAATATGGGTGAAGCTCTTTTGTAGGGAGATACGACCGTGTAAGGTGCTACACATCTGTGTCCTTAACTCACATAATTGTGTAAGCAACGCGTCCGTATTGTTTACTTACATAGTCATGCGGATTAATCATGTAAGTCTCTGAAACCGTATGAAGACGAATGTGGAGAGCGAAGACATACACAATCATGTATATGTTGGTGTTCATTACATACAGGATGGAGTGTGACAACCATGTATTCCTTTGTGATCATGTACATTTGCGAGTGAGGCGGTGCTGAAGAGATACAGTTACTTACATGGTCGTATATGTGACCGCGTACAGTACAAAAAAATTTATTTCGTGATATAAAAGAGAAAATATATAAGTTTTGCATGTGAGTGCCAACATAACATCCAAAAGTGAGAAAAAAACAGAGAAAAGGTAAGTAATATAGCATTCTCAGCATTTTTTGATTATTTTTGTGATTGGTTTATGAGTTTGTTATTTTTACTTGAACTTTAGTTTCAAATATGAAACATTGTGCGACAACTTATTATTATGGTGTGAGAGTTCAAACCTTGTAAATTTTTATTTGAGTTTAGTGAATTTACTTATCAGTTTGGCCTTTTAAATTGGAGAGTTTTCTATGTATTTGTTGATGTTTGTTTCATTATTAAGTTTCTTATTCTGATTTGTTATTTGAAGTTAAAGAATATTTTTGTTGATAATATTTAGTTTATCTTTTAGAGAACTGTATTCTCTTCTGAAAAATGCCTTTGGTACTGCATTATAAAAGTCACGGAGAAACTTTGCGAAACTAACGGCAAATTTCTATTTTTTAAAATGAAATTTGTATGTTGTAGAAATTAGGGTGGCAAGAAGTAACTTCCAACCTTAATTAATATTTCCAGTTAATCTAAGGGATATTGAAGAGAAGAACGGGTGCATTTGTATCATATAGCTTTGGATGATTATGCATTACAGACGACGTTCTTGTGGTGCAAGCAATTGCACACCTAAAATCGATTCAACAAATCATGGTCGTCGTCTGCTATTTTTACTTAGCCAATTAAAAGAAGTTTGTCTAGCGTAGCGTTGGGAACGTAATATCCGGCTAGGCTTAATCTCTCGTTGACTCCTGCGATTTCCTCAGAAATCAGGATCAGCCATTGCTGCTTTATGGTACGGTTTGAAAGCAAAGCAAAGCGAAAAATAGACAAATACCTTCATTTCCATGGACATCAATTCATGATTGCCGGCCATTTTGTATATAGAGGACCACTTGCCCGACAGATCAAGAACCTCTAGCAAATAAATCTGAAATGCTTGGAATAACCATGTCATCCACATCAAAGATTAAGATACCCAAAGACAATATTAATTCAAATCAAGTGAAAATAAAAGAAAAAGATAAATTATATTAGATTTACATAATTTTTCGAAAACTGAGATATAACAATGAAATGCTAATCCCATTTATTACGATAATTTATATAAGGTAAGCGTTTCCAGTATATCTAACGTTTTTTTTTAAAAACGTTTAAGCAACAGAAAAGAAATATTTTGCTTATAACTACTGCTTCCTAGTTCCATTATTGAAGAACATTAGATACCGATTGCAATTGTTTTAGTTGTCGACATGTGCAATCAAAGGGAGCGAACCATCATATCACAAGTCTTCTTTATAGCAATATTTTCTTTCCGTGTATTTTGGTTTCTTTCGGAAAGTCCAAAACTTATCATAAATATGTATTTAAGATTAAAAATAGAATCGAAAGCTAAACTGATAAATCAAAAAATTTAAAGTTTAAAATATCCGATCCGACGATCACCTAACATTTTTGGGGAAAAGAAAACAAATACCTAAAAAGGTTTAGTTGGTAGTAAAGAAGCACATTGGTATTTTTGATCTACCATGCTCATAGATACAAAATAAGTTTTACGATAAATTAAAAAAACTGTTGAATACGAAATGAAATATTACATCCCTGACTAAGTTGGTTGATGTATAAATATATTTATAAGAAGTTTGTGACTAGAAGACAAGAGGTCAAGGACGCATATCCTTGTATTCTCCATTACATTTCGCTGATGGTTTTTGTTGCTCTCCAACAGTTTATACCATATCCGTTCTTTTCTTTCTTAACTCTCTTCGGCCACGATATGGTTTGAATGGATAACAAAGAAATAAAAAGGGACAATAATATGCCAAAAGGTTAAGATTATTATCTGATCCTTACGATATACTCTTGATTATTTATTCCTAGTGAACTTTGCTAATCCAAATTACATCATCATAATTTTAATTATTTAATTTAACTGTTTCGTCTTCTTTAAATTAATGTATAAACCCGGATAACTTGTGATTGCAATAGATTTTGTAAGGTTCAAAACTGAGCTTTCGTATTTAGAAGATATAGGCCCATATCCAAGATTTGAGCAAATCTATCTACACATCTTTCAGAATACTACTACATGATGCGTAGCTCCATTGGCATAAAAACTGAAAGCAAAATTTCCCCCGTTACTTGATTTAGCCAGTCATTTCTTCACCTTCGTGTTTCATTTATTTTGTGATTCATGTTTAATTAGAAATGCACCAAGAATGGAAGACAAATGTTTAATCGCACATAGCAGGTTAAAATAAAAATTACATTATATGATTGAAACTGATTATAACTTTCGAAGATTATAACTTTCGAATCGCACCAAAAGACAACGATTGCAAACTTAGGCAGCAGCTATTAGAAGATGCTTAGCTCCTTGTCCACTTGCATTTAAATATTAAGTGTATGTTTGGATGAACTATTAGGAGATCAATAAGTAAATTTTTCACTATAAAAGTCTTTTTAAAGAAAAATAGATATTTGACTGTAAAATAAAAAACACTTCTTTAATAGATATGATTTTTTTGACAGTTAAAATACAGTTTTTTAATAAGCTTAAATTTGGAGCTTCTAAAAAAAGCATCTCAAATGACCTTTTCGGGTAAATTTTTCACATCAATTAATGAGTCTATTTTTAGTCCCTTTTATCTTATGTTTTATCCATAATTCTCACAATATCTACAAACCTATCTTTACGTTTATTTTGCAAACTTGTCTTCTCTATTACAATAAAATATATAATTTATTATGTATTTATTTATTTACTTAACTTGAATATTTATTTTAATATTTATATAATATTATTTGACTTTTTATATGTTTTTATCATTTATTTTTGATATTAATTTTAATTATGTTATAATCCATATAAAAGATTTGGTTAGATATACTCTCATTTATTTTCATATAGTTTAAAATTATATAATAATTAATATATTGTGATTTACATATTGTTTAATATAATTTAAATAATTTTTATTACAAAATAAAATATAATTAAAATTAAAAGTAATTTTATTTTTATTTTATTAAACAGTCTATAATATGAAGTTCTTTCAAAAAAAAGCTATTTTTTAAATAACAGCCAAATAGTCAACTAACTTCTTAAAAGAATTTTTCTAAAAACAGATCTATATAAAAAAAAGCTCTATTTACACTTTTTTTAATAACAGCCAGACAATTATTTGGCTTTGTAGAAAAGTTCTTCGGAAAAGTCTAATAGTATAAGCTCAATTAAACATAGGCTAATTATGAGATACAATAATGATACATGCCTCGAAAGTCAAATGTCAGTATTATGAATGCCCTGCCGACACTTTGGATTCCCTTAAGTCGATTACCCACCAAAGTGTAAGCTAATTGTCCTTTTCGGCAACTTTGATTTTGTGTAGTTCCATCTCGAATTAATTCCATGCATTTGTCGGTAGTAAAAATGACAACACAACCAATTTGTTTTCTCTTCAAATTAGGTGCCAGTGCCAACCAATGAAGATCTAATGAGGCACTACACAATTATGATGATCAGGATTCATGATCGTCTATTTTACTCTAGTTTTTCGTTAGTTGATTGTACGTTCCTTCACATTTATTTTGGGAACACCTTTTTACAAAGACAGAATATGATTCTGATTATAAATATATATTTAAATAGTATGACATTGTTTTAATTAATTTATTTTCCTTTAACTGATTCTTTTTTAGTCAAGAAAAATGATATGAAATAGATGTGAAAATACAGTCACTCAACCATTACTTAATCTTCTTAACTTATTAGTATTTAACAATTTAAGGACTTCATTTCAAAACCCACCCAACTATTAGCTTAAGCCTTTAAATATAAGTTACGAAGTCATTTCAAGAACCATATGTTAATTTCAACATAAAATCTATGATAATCATGTCGATACTTAATTGCAGAAACATATCTTATCCATTAGAATACACTTATTGAGTTGTTGCAACTTTTTTGGCTTTTAGCCTTCTAAGAGATATGCATAAGTTATCCGTCTTTTCTAACAATGAGGTAACAGAAAAGAAACCCTAATTAGTTCTCTTAAAGACTATAACCACTTATTTATATGTATAGTACGTTTATTCCCAATTTCCCACCATAATTTCGGAATATTACATTAGAGTTTCTATACATATAATACCCATACTTAATTAGCCGTTTTAGGCTTATTAACCTGAAACCTTAATAGATCACTTTTAATTTTAGGTGAAACCTTATAATAGCCTATGACATATATATAAATGTAAGTCCATTAAATAAAATTCCAACAACCTCCCACTTGGATTATATATATATGTTATAATAGACCTTATGACCTTAAAATTGCTATTATTATTACATTATCTTTAAAAAATTTGATCCATCAATCATATTAATGTAGGATCAAAGAAATCTTTGTCACAATTATTGTGACTAGACTCATTAGTGGTCATATACATCAATATAATTAATGACATGGATCAAGTATGAATGTGTAGCACGAAAACTTCATGTCATATGATCTTATCATGTTATTTTTTAACTAGTCCTATCTTATTCCTTAGTGAGATCAATTCAGACGAATTATAATGTATACACACAGACTCATTTATACTGTAGTAATAAATCATAAAAATCTATGACACATGCCAATAACCATAAGTATCCATACAAAACAAACTCTTACCTATATGGCTAGTGTGCTTATAAAAGACCTTAGGTGGTTAACCTTTAGTTAGCGAATCTATAATCATGGATTTTGTCTTAGCATGTTCTATAAACATCTTATCACTCCTAATTCTTTCTTCAACAACCAAGAACCTAATGTTGATGTGCTTTAACTTTCATGAGCTTTTGTTGTTATTAGAATAAAGCGCTGCTAACTGTCACAAAATAATTTAAATGGTCTTTCAATGCCATTTATAATTCGCAGCCTAGTAACAAAGTTTAGTAGCCATATCTTGTGATTGCATGCCTTATAACATGCTATAAACTCAGTTGCCATGGTAAAAAAAGCTACAGGTGTCTGTTTAGTACTCTTCTAGGAATATCTCCTTTACTAAGCAAGTAGATATAGCCGGTAGTGGATATACAACTATCTTGGTATATAGTGAACTTAGTATTAGAATACCTAATGATATCTAAGATATCTTATATGTCAGCATGTAGTCTTTATTCTCCTAAGATGCCTTAATGCTCTTTTGGTTGCATCCCAATGATTCATTCTTAGATTGCTCAAATATCTGCCCAACATTCTAACAATGTATGCAATATCTGGACATAAAAATACCTGAGTATATATTAGACTTCTTATAGCTGAAACATAAGGAATTTTTTTTGCATTTAGTTAATTTCTAAGTCATTCTTAGGGCATTGATTGAGACTAAATTCGTCTCTTATAGCAACAGGGGGTATGACCTAATTTACTATCATGCATGTAAAATCTCTTGAGTACCTGATTAATATGACTCTTCTGTGATAACCTAATAATGCCTTGGGAACGATCTCAGTGTATCTGAATCCTTAATACAGAAAAGGCTTCATTAAGATCTTTCATCTCAAGATTCTTTGATGGAAATTTGTTGGTTTCGGGAAGTAATTATATTATGTCATTAACATATAAAACCAGAAAATATACTTACTTCCACAGAACTTATGATATATACAACCATAAACCAAATTTATCTTAAAACCAAAAGAGATGACAACTTGATGAAACTTGTAATATCATTGATGAGAAGCTTGCTTAAGTCCATAAATGTATTTCTTTAATTGGTAAATCATCTTCCTTGAATTTTTAGAAATAAAGTTTTTAGGATGCTCTATATAAATTTTTTCATCAATTTCACCATTGAGGAACATTGTCTTCAAAGTGTGTCACAAGCGCCATTATAATCCTAAAAGAATCTTTCAAAGAAGTTGGTGAGGAAGGTTTTTTATAGTCTTCTTTTATTTTGAGTAAAGTTCTTTGCAACAAAATAGCATTATATCTTTCCATATTGCCATTTTAATCCCTTTTGATCTCAAATATCTATTTGCAAACATTAGGTTTTACACTTTTAAGAAATGGGACAAGATCCTAAACATCATTGTCTCCTATCGACTTAATTTCTTCATTTATGACCTAAATCCACTTTTGAGAATTAGAACTCCTAATCGCTTCGTGAAAGTTGATTGGATTATCTTTCACTATGCCAATGTCCATATCATGTTCCTGGAGAATTGCACTTCTCATCTCTTTAATGGACCTTCTTAATGGTATTTTTTCTTGAGGTTGTTGAGTTTGTCCTTCAGAAATAATCAATTAATCTTGATTAGGGAGATTTTCAACATTATTTTGTTAATCTGGAGTTGCTTCAGGGACAATGTTAGGAATGATACCTAATTATTGCCAATAACAATTGTAAGAAGATAATTGAATTTATCTTCAAAAACAGAGTATCTAAACTACATGTAAGACTAGACTGGAGCCCTAAGTTTGAGCTCAATAGAAAACTCATTCTACTTATACCTAGCCCATAGACTTTAGGTTAGGTTAGGCCAAAACTGTCAACTCTATGGTACTTAACAAGTTCATGGGAACTATTGTTTGAGTCATGCTTTGCAAACAAGCCAATTATAACTTTTATTTGTGTTCCATTACTCTCTAGCTTTATGATTATAAGGTCATAATCTAAGATAGAGCAATGAGAATTATGAACATCTTTACTTATGTTTCCCTTGATTGCCATTGGTAATAAAAATTCAAAACTTGCTTGCTAACTGAATAACTTAATCTAATAATGTTCTTTACCATTAAAATTTATAAACCATTAGCATGTAAAATTTTAATAAATGTTAGTTGTTTGAGGAAGTTAATAAAATAAAAATAAGAAAGAATTTTTTAAAAGAAAGTTTCTCATATTCCCTCCAACAATAAAATGTTGAAGTAATAAAAAAAAGGAAAGGAAAAATAGTCTTCTCAAGACTTTCCAACCAAGTTACGTTGGAAACTTTTATGAAATAAAATTAAATCTAGAGCCCAAAAAATTGTTTTATATATGCTACTAATAAAGAGATCAAATAGCAAAACCAAACAAGATAAAAAAGAGATACCTAAAAAATTTTAATAGCACAATTGAAGCCAAAAATTGATAGGTGTCGAGGCCACCAATTAAAATATCCTACTACAAAATTACAAAACAATTGTAGAAAATGGCAAGTAAGGTCGAATCCATAGAGACTAGAGATTAATAATATTCTTTTGGAAACTAGAAGAATTTAGTAAAGAAAATAAAGTGGG
>JANZXV010000211.1:6513164-6531686 GCA_027576455.1 Erythroxylum roigii | reverse complement strand
AGAAATTAAGGAAATGATGTCAGAAATCTTGAAGCATCTTCGCTCGTAAGTCATTTTTAATCAATAACAAATAGGGGTAGAACAGAAGGAAATAAGAAGAAGGAATTCTTTGATAGGGGGAGAAAGAAGAGAGAAGAGAAAGGAAAAAGAAGAAGAAGAGTAATAAAAGCAATTCTGTTTCCAGTGTATATTTTGTTTTTTCACTGTACAAAATTCTGTAATACTTTCTTACTAATATTTGTTATTATCAAAAAAGGGAACGTTGTTAACTCAAATTGACTTTACGTAAATGATTTTGATGAAGAACAAATAATAATGAAAGAAGAAAGTAAGGAGGAAGCAGAACCATATGAAACGCAAGAAACAAATAAAATCAGACGAAAATACAAAGCAATTGTTAGACGATAAAAAGACAGACGGAAGCACAAGCCAAAGTGGGACGATAGAAAACTGAGACGGAAATAAATCTGGCATGTCGACTTTCTCTCTGAACTCTCAACTATTACTAAAAGTGAGACGCAAGGCGCAAATAGAAAGTAAGACGGAAGAAAACCAGACAGAAGGGCTAAACTAAAAAGCAGACGGAAGAACAAAACCAAAAATAGACGGAAACGTAAAACCGAAAGCAGACGGAAAACGCAAACCAGTTTTCTTGTCAGATTGAGTTACTTACAGAATGAGTCAAAGCCGAAAGAGGCTAACAATAAATTATACAATACTTATAATGTATTGTCTCTCAAAAAATCTCTAAAGACTGGACATAGTCTACCGTTTGTGGCGAACCAGAATAAATCTGTTGCATCTACATTCTCTCAACCCTCAACTCTCTTACTTTGAGTGCGACAATTTTTGATAGGGGATTAACGAAATGAATACACAACTCAACCCCCCTTCTTGTACATTTGTATATCGTTTATTGTCATTCACTTCACACATGCTCATCGCTATATCGACATGTTTCAAACTGTTCGAAAAAACACGTTACCATCCAAATGAGAAAATTATATCAAAGACAAATTAAAAAGCTTATAGATTAAGCTATCTTTGAAATTTTATCTTATTAAAAAAAAATCTTACCCGTTTCAATTTTAATTAAATGCACTGGCATTTTTACTGTGCATTTGCGCAGAGTTAACCTGCTAGTTTATGCATGATGGTCGAGTAAGGTTGGGAAGACTACATAGTATTATATTTCATTCTTATAATACTGCATTAACTAAGATGAAATTCAGTTAACAAACCCCCATCCATTCTTTCTCACTCTCTTTGACCCTTCATTTAAGCAGGGGCAGGAAGGGCCCACACTGCCTATTAATTACAAATTATTTTACAACATATAAATTTTCCATTTGAGCAAAATAGGTCTAAAAAGAGTTTTATTTTTTTTTGTAAAGATTTAAAGGAGTTTATTTAGGGTGTAAACATCAATCTCAATTTGGTTAAAAAAAAACAGCTTAGTTCATCATCATACATATGAAAACTTCTTTTTCAGAAGTAAAATAGCAATGAAAGTAGACATTTCAAAATGAAATTGTTCTAGCTAAATGTCAAATTTTATATTTTCTAATTGAAATTCAACAAGAAAAGGCTTTAAATTGACGAATTTAGCTTGGCCTTCCCACCATCAACGTTATTGCCATTTAAGTAAGAAATGCATCTCATTCATTCTCTCAAGTCTCATTTTTTTCTTTATTTTTTGCTTTGAATTTTCAATTTTCTCATTAGTTTTTTTTTATTTGAAGCCTGGGTAAAAATTTAAAATTTGATTGTGTGTATAATAGCCTTTTCAATTTGGGTTGAAATTTTTATTTTCAAATTGAAACTCATATTAAATTTTAGGTATAATTTATCTTTCTTTTATTTTCTATTTCAATTTTAATTGTAGTTTATTCGGATAAATTGAAAATTTTTAATTTGATTATATATGATATTTACCAATTGTTATTCTAAGTATAATTTCAATTCGAATTGAAGTTTGTTTAGGTTATTTCTCTCTCTCTCTTATTTTGCACATATCATAGTTGATAATTTAAAACCCTTATTTCCTTCTTCAATTACAATTTATCTCTCTTTCATTTATTAAGTTATAATTAGCATTTTCTGGTTAATGGCCTCAAATGATTTTATATGTATAAATTTAATTTTGTAAATTTTTGATGAAATCTAGTTTCAGTATTTCTAGAAACTGGATATTGTTGTTAATCTCGATTCTTTTCGGTGGAAGTGGATCAGTGCTAGTTTTCGATGTTTTAGAATCACTTAAAAATTGAAAATGAATTATGAGTATGATAGTTTTTATAAAATAAAAAAAAAGTTTACTATTTTTTTTACTTTTAATATTGGATATTAAATTAGTCTCTTTGTTTTTTCTTTTTTTCTTTTTCGCAGGTGTATAATGTCGTTGATATATCTTTGTGGTAAAAGGTTGAATTATTGTTGTTCTATTGTGCCTATCTGCTTCTTCTAATTCCATACGTGTGTTTTTTTTTTTATATAGTTCAATTATATTATAATTATTTTATATGATGTTGCCTAAAAGGTATTTGTCTAGAGAAAGGGAAAAAAAAAAAAGAAATCAAGTAGAATAGTTAATATCTTAAAAAAGAATTATCAATAAATTTGTTAGAAGGTGACCCTTCTAACGAAAATTATGAGAAATTATGTGAAATTAATTTTGCACAATACGATTAAATTTAAGTGATAAGATTTATATTTATGAACAAGTTAGCAATTTGGGCAGGTATAAACATCAAATAAATCTAAGTTAGAGAATTTAAGGGTAGACGAGAAACCAACATTTTTGTTGTCTTTATGTTCCAAAAGGTACCCACGTCTTTAGATCTCTACTTTTGGACATGAGTTGTGTTTGATGTCTTGTTATGTCTTTTTATATTTTTCCTCGTATTAACCTAAGCAACTTAATTAGATTTTTTTTTCTTCTAGTGTTAAAAAAAAAGCTTATTTCGAAAATGGATCTCACTAGTGCTATGTGAGCTCCACGTGACACTGTCCTACATAAAATGAAAAATTAATAAAAAATCACATAAATTCTGAGATAATATTTAACTAAAAGAATGTTAACGGGATCAAAAAGTTTCATCAGTTAGGGACTTGATTAAGATGATTTCAAAACATTAGTATTCCTTTCGCATGGTTCCAAATTTTAGAACCTAAATTAAAATTTGGTACTAATATTAAGGATAAAACTGTACATTGAAACTTTTTTATTTGTTAAACGTTTACTTTCTTAAAGACTAACTCATTTTCTTTTTTTTTTGTTTCAATTACACAGCTAAGAGAAACAAAATTAAAGAAAATTACCAAAAAAACAAAATTAAAGAAATAGAATGATGTTAGGTACTGTTTTAATTCTATAAAATTTCTTATTTTTAAAAATAATAATTTTTATTCTTTTTGGGTTTTAGAAGAAAAATAATTATTAGCTTTATTTTTGACAAAATTGATGTCGTATTTGAAACATTTAAATGTTTTTCCATTGAAATTAATGTTTATTTTTAAATAGACATGAATAAAACTATATGCTCATCTTGTGGTTTCGAGTTTAAATATATATAATTAACTGACAATATGTTTTATTTAATAAAAAGAAAAATTAATGTGAGTATTATGTCAATGTTAGAACCGTTATTCATCGACAGGATAACTTAACGTTTAAATACAAATTTATCGAAAGATAATTTTTAGTCTTATTTTCTTTCACGGCTGAGAAATTATTTTGTATAATTATTATAAAAGAAATTTAAATTTTCTTTTAACAAAATACATTTATATTCCTCGATAATAGTTTAACTCCTCAATGGTAAGGGTCAGGGTTAAACTTGTGAGGTCCAATATTAGATCATCGGATCAAATTGACAGAAACTTGAAAGAGATGCACTTCCGCTATGATTAGAATTGACTTTGAACTTTAAAAATTACGTACAAATTTTTTGTTTAATTTTATGATGTCTTATTATGTTTTATAATTTTAAGCTATTTATTTATATAAATCTCGCATAGAAGATCCTGTTTGTAAAAACTAGGGGAAAACTACTCTGATTTTTTTTTTTTTCAATTATGATGTATTTGTAACTGAAGTGGTGGCACCAACCAAGATGATGCGTCGCTGAGTCCACTTTTCACCTTTTTGTATACAGCAGTTGGTGCAGACCAAAAGCTAGCTTTTCTCTTAGAAAACAATTGGGTTGTCTTTCTTTAAACTTTGGCTGGTGACAGACATTGAAGAAATATTAAAGGAAATGGACGTCGTTTTAGTTGTGGTTTTACACCAAGGATATTGTACACAAGCAGAACTAGAGGTTGAAGAACTACGCGGGTAACTATGATCAAATCAATATATCCATATGAAAGAGAATCAGATGAAGCAATACAAGTGGCAGCAGGAGCAGATTGCTTCAATCAAGGAATATATATTGCTCGTTTTAGGCATGACTCAGCAAAATTGGCAAGGAGAAAATACTTGCAAAAATGGAAAGAGCTGGGCGGTAATCGGATGAGTTTCAACTAATGTAGAAACGAAGCAGAAACTCATCTAGATAAAAACAAGTTCATTTAAATTATAAAAGAGGAAATTGTAACAGTGAAGCAAACAACACCAGAAAAACAAAAACAAGCACAATCTGGAATTATTAAAGAAAGAAAGAAAAACACAGAATCTAAACCTTGTCCATGAACTAAAAGACCATATGATAATGGTAAATCAGTCTCTTAGTGAGTATTTCTTGCCAGTGAAGGCCTGAAACACTTTGTTCTTGGAGGTTTCTGCGACCACCACTTCCGCACCTGTCTTAACCGCATGATCAGCTGTTTTGTACAATGGCTGTGGCTTCACCACATCTGATAATGGTAAATCAGTCTCTCGTTTCGCAGGTTGTGGAGGTTCTGGGAACTGTCGTTCGCAGTCAAGGGAAGCAACAAAATCCACCTCAACGTCTGCATCAGTGATGCAAACAGCGGAGTTCGGTTTAGTCTCAACAACGTTAAAGTAATAGTCCTTGCTGATATAGTTGACCACGATGGTATCTCCTCTAGTAAGGCAGAAATAACTTCTCAAACTTCTTTCTAGAACTGCTCTTACGTTGGACACGAGAAAAAACTCCGAAGAGTGTGGCTGTAAACTCACATGTGTTCCTTTCACAAGAGTAATTCTCTTTACATCCACGAAATCACCATCGTCCAATTGCAGATTCTCCATCATCCGCTTGGGCAAATACACTGAACCCTCGTCAGCAGTGAACTCGCTCACTCCACAATGTGACAGACGCTTCGAGGGTCGGTTTTCAATCTTAAAGAGCATCGGATATTCATCAACTTCGAGGTCTAAGAGAAGGGCAAGTGCTGATCTTGGCAGTATGATTTGGTTTCCATGTTCAAGATGGGACTTTCCTATCGAAGAGAGGGGATGGCAGCGATAGAGACGCTCGAAAACACCAAAGCGGTCAGGAGAAGATACAGAGGTTGTTGGTGGCGGATATTCATCTAGACACCCGTCGTCTTCATCACTGTAGCAGGAATATAGACTTTCATATTCGGAGTCGCTAAGCTCAATATCAGAATCATGAGACTCGTTACTGCCACCGACGTCCATGATATGTTGATAATTTATGATTTGGATGGTATCTATAATTTTTCTTCTGCTGTCTTTTGATACCTTAATGTGTGAGGGTGAATATTTAGATGTGTTTATATAGTATTTGAGGTGATTCCTAATCCAAGTAGGAGCCCATATAAGAAGGTTATGAGATTTGTGCATATCCATTGATAATTTTAGTCCAAATAGAAAGAGATGTCTTAGTTCGGAACGATTTGGGATCAGATCACCTCTTTCTATTTGGATTAAAATTATCAATGGATATGCACAAATCTCATAAATCCATCAATCAATCAATCTTAAAAGAGTTTTGTTTCCTTATTAAATTTTAATGCAAAGCTATTAGAATACTAATTATGAATCGATAATTTAAAAAAAGAAAATTAAAATTTCTAATTACAAGATAATGATATATTAATGATAATTCAAATTCAACCCAAAACTACATTACAAAAGAAAGATATATCAAGTACTAACCTTTTTGCAAAGATCTTTTATGACTTCTTCGACATAAAAGCTTGCTGTTAACTACTCCAAGCAATCCGAATAATACTAGTAATCAAAAAATTGTTTTCCTTTCCTTTAGAAAAAGTTCGGATTCGGATTAATCATAATACAATATCCAGTCATTTAAATAATCGAAACTTCTTAAATACTGGACTAGACAAGTGGATCAAAATTATTTCCGAGCTACTAATTAATAATTCTAAAACTACATATACTATGCACTCCCATCATTGTTAATACTTTTATCAAATTCAACAAGTGAACAACTGATATAAAAAACAAAATCCAAGTGAAGAGGAAATTTGTAGAATGGAGTTATTTATTTCCTTTATCTCTTCTTATAAATATATATTTGCCAAATGTCTAGTATACGTAGATCTACTTGTTTGAAGCAATCAAAGAGCATATCTTTTCCTCTTATCTCAAGAGTACGGTATTGCTATTAATAATGAAATAAAAATTGATACATAATACTATTAACTCACAAAAAGGAAAGAAAATGTCTTGAACATAAAGGTAAAATTATAATTTTATCTATAAAATAGATACATATCGATCCCATCAATTCAACACTATACAGAATAACAAACAACAAGATAACATTAGTAATAACATTTTGCAAAGTTTTTAAGCTTTAAATTTAGAGTTAATGTTATTAATACCCCATATAATCTTATTAATATCTTCTAATAAATTTTAGATGAAATTTTGCTATCGCTACTAGTTCTAAATTTCTAATTGTATCTGCATCAAAAAGTATAAAATATTTAGCATCGAATGATCCAATGAAAAGAAAACCCATCCTGTGGGGCCATTGCCTTGGATTTACTGTCTTAATACAGTAAATTAGATATCTTTGTTGACTTTGTCAATGGTACGACCTCTTAAAGGAGCATTATAACAAGATTGATGCTACTATTGTTTATATCATATTCATATTGGTGCATGTATTAGTTTGTCTTATAGCCAATCGCTTTGGGTGTAGTTTAGTGACAAATTATTTAAATGTATTCTTTATCTTGTACATGTTTAGATGTATATGATAAAGTTCATGTAATGATTGTATATTGCAAATAAAATTATAATGAGATTATAATTAAGAGATTCATATTGTATTTATGTATTATTTCTAAATATTCTTAGTCATTGTTCTATTAAGATTAGACATTAATAGAACTTAAAAAGATTATCACACGTTTTGTTTTTCCTTATAAAGGAAGTAGTCGATTTCATAGGCTAAAGTATAGAGATATTTAAACAAACGTGTGAGTGCTTGTTAGAGAATAAGTTCAATGAACAGATCTAACATGAAAAATTTATTTGAAACATTACTTGTATGTCTATGAAATTCTCATACTGATGATTGTATAAGTGATCATTTGACTTGAGATCATCAAAGTTATCTTGTATAAAGATTGCTATATTTTTATAATACTTATGATCTATTTAATCATAAGTCATTTAATCGGTAGTCATTGGATGTAGCATGAACTATATGGAGCTAGCTGAGTAATCAAGATAAGATTCATTACCCTAAAGTAATTAGAGAGAATGTTATGTTATTCTCAATTAACATGGATTCGAGAAATCATTGGCCAAAGTGGGATGAAGCTTTGTAAATAGTTTACAAATGTCATTAATTGAATCGATATCAAATGGTGAAGAACTAATATGATTGGACTCAAAATAAAGTAGACATTAATTCCATGTTCTAGGTTTAACCGGAACGTTGTATGATGAACGAAATGAATTATATGAAAAAATCATGTATGAAAAGGTTAGTCAAAATTACTTTGACATTTCTAAATATTTGGATGGTCATAACGCGTTGCTAGACGCCAATTTTGATCCATAATTATAAATTATTTAATTGGAGAATTAAAGATAAGTTAAAAGGAGTTTTAATTTATCTAATTATAATTATGAATTATAATTATAATTATAATTTGTAATCATTACCAACATATTTGGAAACCTAATAGGTCTCACATATAGAATGGGTTAAAGAGAGCAAAGTTAATTTAATCAATTGGACTTGATTGCAAAGTTTGAGAAACTTTATGATTAGATATGAGATATTTAATAAACAAGGATCAATATAAGATATTGAATCTTATTTGGACATAATTGGTATTTAATTAGAATTATTTTTAATTCTAATTAAAGTTTAATTAAAATTAGAATTTAATTTCAATTAAATTACTAAAGCATCTAAAGCTTATTATAAATAGGCTTACGCTCTATGAAGTTAACACTTTTTGCTTAACCCTCTTTGTAACAGTTACAGAGTTCTCTTAACTCATTCTACGATACCGTTAGAGGCCGGACATTTATGCTGCCATGGTGGTTGAGACGGATCGGTTTCGGAAATAATTTAAGGGATACAACAAGATAAAAATCAAACTTCGGAATAAGGTTCGAATTAAGTTTTCGCTTTATTATGATTTGTTTTAGTCATTTTATAAAATTAAAGTGATCTTGGTTTTCAGGAAATCAAAATATGAAAAAGTTTCATGATTATTCCGTTGTATTTTTGTCAATAATATTTACTATTTTAATACTAAAGGTAAAATCTTTGAAATAATTATTGTGCAACTAAGTTATGGTAAGATTATAATTATAAGATTCAAATGTATTTATGTATTATTTATAAATTTTATTCCCAATTGTAGGTTCATTGAGACAATATATTAATGAAACGATAAAACTAGCACATGTTATATTCCTTTTTTATAAAACAATAATTAACTAAAAAATTAACGTATACAGATACTTAAACATATGTGTGAGCAATTATTAAGGAGTAAGTTCACTAAACTAGTTTGATTATAAAAATTTCAAACATTGTGGGAACTTATTAGAAAACAAGTTCATTGAATTGATCTCATATGAGAATTTTATTTTGAATATTATTTATATGTTTATAAAAATTATCATTGTAATGATTGTATAAGTAATCATTTGACTTGAGATCTCAAAAGTATGTTATATAAGAATTATTTTGTTTTTATACTACTTACGACATATTCTGGTTAAGAATATCTCAATCAGTAGTCATTTAATGTATTATGAACTATTGGAGGTAATTGAGTGATCAATATATGATTTATCATCTAAAGTAATTAAAGAGAATGTTTTGATGTTCTCGATTAATATTCATTTACGAAAATCCTTAGATAAGATGAAATGACACGTTGTAAAATAGTTTACAAATGTCATTAATAGAATGAATTGTTAATGGTGGAGAATTAATATGATTGGAACCAAATAAAGTAGGCATTATTTTATACTTTATGTCTAATCAGAACATTATATGATAAATGGATTGAAATTAGATTTATATTTTAATTAAATTATTTAAATCTCCAAAGCATATAATAAATAGGCTTAGGCTTTAAGGGAGCTAGCACTTCTTGTCTAACCCTCTCTATAATAGCTGTAGAGTTCTTTATGATCATTCTATAGATACTGTTAGAGGTTCAACAATTGGATGACTATAGTGATTGAGATAAGCTGATTTTAGAAACTGGCTGGAGGAAATAATAAAAAAGGATCAAGCTTCATAATAAGGTTTAAATTATAATTTAATTTTTATTATGTTTTATATTTTAATTATGTTATATAATTTTAAGTGATCTTGGTTTTTGAAAAATTAAATACAAAAAAGTTTTATATATATTCTACTATGTGCAGGATTGGATCTTACCCCAATTTTTTAACAATGTTATTAAAGCTAACTCTAATTCTATAATTTAATTACATGGTTGATTGTTATTGATGATAATGGTGTAATCAAAATTGCAAAAAGATTACATATTCTAAGTTTTAAAATCATATTAGATCGAGTTTATAAATAATTTGGTAAAACCCTATATTTAAATTTAGAATTAATTAAGCAAAATTTGTAAACCCTAAATTATTGAAATTGAAAAGTTTAGATTAATGCCCTAATACAAATCCTAACTCTTTCCTCAAATCACTAGAAATGTTTAGATCTGAAAATTTTTAGGTTTGGGTTTATGAAACAATAAAAGGGTCATTTTTAACCCCATGGTTTACATCATCTGATAAATTTAACCCTAACATTTTAAAGAGAACAAATTAGACCTTAACATTGGGAAGAAGTTTAAATATAACCATAAAATAATAGAGAAACTGACGACAATATGATGTCGTTAATTTTCTGCAAGGTTATGTTATTTTATTGCATAGGTGGGTCCCATATTATTTCATCAAATCCACTCGGCAATGTGGGACCAACTTTCTTAAAATATATTTTTACCTATGGGACCTACTATAATTAAACCTAACAAATTAATTTAACTTAGTATATGTTTGGTTTAGCTTTTGGAGACTCCAAAAGTACTTTTTTCTACCGTAAAAGCTATTTTAAGGAAAAAAAAATGAGTGTTTGGCTGTAAACTGCAAAAGTGCGTTTGAAGTAGAAATAGCTTTTCCAAAAGCTAAAATATAGCTTTTTCAAAAGCTAAAATTTGGAGCTTTTTAGAAAAGCCCCAAATTTTAGCTTCTTCGGGTAGAGACTTTTCTGCCACTTCCGTATATATCATAAGTTAAAACTACTCTTTGGTTTTTTACTTCTGTTTACAAACACACAAAACTCATCTTCTCCCAAGACACCCACGGATCAAAACTCATCTTTGTTATTCCTTTCATTTTCTTTCGTCCCTTTGGTTTTGGTCAGATGATTGAGGTTTTTATGGAACGGAAAATTTTCAGGTCCACGATCTCTGATTTTGTGTTGTTCGCATAGGGTCTAGAACTTGCAGGCAATGCTGCGAGGGACAACAAAAAGAATCGAATTGTGCCAAGGCATATTCAGCTTGTTGTGAGAAATGATGAGGAGCTCAGCAAGCTTTTGGGAACTGTTACCATTGCTAACAGGGGTGTTTTGCCCAATATTCACCAGAATCTTCTTCTCTAGAAAATTGGTAAAGGAAAGGGTGATATTGGTTCTGCATCATAGGATTTTTAGGGTATCTGTTTGTGGGTTTTATTTGGAAAATCTTATGTGAAATGGAAAAGCATGTTTTCAGTGATTTTCCTTTGATCGGTTTTATGTGTGTAAACATTGAGGATTTTGTGCATTTTGTTCGGTATAGGATAACAGTGTTTTTCTGATATACCATCTACTGATGGCTTTGCAGAGAGTATTTATGCAGTGGTTGTACATATAACGTAATGGTTACATTGTATTTCACGTTGTTGTGTTCCTTTGCATGATAAATATGGATTGTTAATCGACAACTTCTTTGAGGGTTGTTGTATTTTGCCTTTTGAGAACTCAACTATCATATGACCTCTTTGTTGTATTGGTATTGAGAACTTCAGCATATGCAGTTAGATAATAGAATATTTGATTAGGTAAATGTGCTTAGAACAATACTAATTCTTCTATTGTATAAAATATAGCGGTGCTAGATGAGAAAATTTTTGAACATTGTAGGATTGAATTGAAGCTATTGTAAGATTAAATGTGGTAGTGATGTAGTTTACAGTTTACAGACCTGGGTATACCTGATAATTATGATCTATAATTAAATTAGCTTAGACCTTCTTTGGCATGTGTTTCTTTTTCACGTAATTTTGTTGTGCTTTAACCTTTTTGTCCCTTTTGCTTGCAACGAAAACATTTTTAACCCACATATCAAAATGACTCGAGGATGATTATTTACCTGCCTGTTGCCAAACAGTCTACTGTAGCAAGCTCTTTTAAAAAAGCTGGTTTTTTTATTGACAACCAAACAGTCAACATGCTTTTTAGAAAAGCTCTTATCAAAAAAGCTCTATTGATAAAAGCTCTACTAACAAAAGCTCATCCAAACAAACCCTAAATCAATTTCTGAACTCAAAATTTTTAATTAAATATGAATTTAGTCTAAAATTTAATCAAATTAGACCCATTGATTTGGGTCTAATTTTGATTCAATTCTTGTTCAAGTCTAATTTAATAAAATTTTAAGTGAAATTCAAGTTTAAGAAAGTCAAATTAATCTAACTCAAAAATTTTAATCTAATTTGAATTAATTAGAGTTAAACGGTATAATTTTGTTTAATGAATAAAAAATCAATTTCAAACCAATTAGATAAAATAAGATTGTTTCGTCGTAAGCTTGATGTTAATAAGAGATTGGCAACCCTAATTATATATAGACATGAGAAAGATTAAGGGTAAATCCAATTTTCACTCCCTTGAAGCAAATCTTTTAGACTCCATTGCACTCGACCAATAGTGAATATAACGATTCAATTTTCAAGGCTCGTCGGCTTTTAACACGAACTTCATCTCTCTACCTATGTCTCTTGCCTATGCTGTGTCCGCTAACTTCAAAGACTGTCTCAACTATCTCATATGTACTAATCCTACCATTTCTCAAACAAATTGGACATAGAAAGAGAACGTGTCATTATCACCTGAAAATTCGAAAGGCTATGGAACTTGTCGGAGATCAGACAAAAAAGGACGGCCATTTTAGCAAGTTCTTTTGTTCTCATCACATCGTCCTCGAATGTATGATAACATTCTGCAACATACCCACATCTCTGTACGTCTCCGAACCGCGTCGTTGAGAATCGAACTCAATTATATGCTCCAAGTTTTGTGGAGTTGACATAGCATCATTCCTACATATAGGACAACTAGTGTGAGAGTGTAGCCACATGTCGATGCAGGCCACATGGTACGAGTGTAAACACTCCGGCAACATACGTAATTCTTCACCTTCCTCAAACTCACACAAGCATATAGCACATGTGCCCACTTCGTCTCCGATCAAGTCCTTTCCTTTCTGGTATTTATATGCCGGAATCAACTGAGTCGTCGATATCTCGGCGCTGCTCGGAGTTTCCGCCATGTGCGTGGCGTCATTTTGTCCTGAAGGCGGCGGGGGGGCCACCGTCCAGTAACGGTTGCGACCCAGAATTATACAGCGGTAGATGGTGATCATCATAGCTGCCAATCCAACACCGAGTAAGAGAACAAGAAGTTTGGATTTGAGATCATCACCATTGCTTGACATTGTTGGTAATTAGCTAAGGTGCAGCCTAACATCGCAGGTTGTCTTTAAAAGGGTATGTAACTAAATCGATGAAGGAGGCGATAAGAACAAGATTGGTGTTGTTATTGGAGATTTGTCGTCGAATTTTTCTGCCGAGAAAAGTCACGTAAAGCGTCAAGATGGTTTCGTCGTTGGTGTACTCCTCATGTGTTGAGCTATGACCGAATTGCTTGATTCTTAGTTAATTGTGGGGTTGGCTTTTGGCCTGCCTTTCGTATCCTTGTAAGTTTGTCCAAGCCTTAAGAAATTAGTCAAAGTTCTTCAATGATTAGTTTAGTTGACTTTGCAATAGATATTTCTTATATCTAAGCAAATAAATATTAAATGATTATTATGTAAATTTTTTTTTATAAAAATTATATAATTTTGTTGATTATTCATATTTACTAATTGCAGATCTTAAAACTATTTCTTTAATATTATCGTTTGAATTAAAATAAGACGGAGATACGAAATTTTTACGTAAAAATAAACTCTCAATGTATGGGAATTCCTATTGTCAGGAATTTTCCGAATTTGTTTTCCAATGAGTTACCGGGATTATCCCCAGAAAGGGAGACGAAGTTTACTATTGACTTAGTTTCAGGTACTGCTCCTATATCGATTCCTCCATACAAGATGACACCTGTCGAACTTAAGGTACTTAAGACCTAGTTACAAGAGTTGTTGGATAAGGGTTTTATTAGACTTAGTATGCCACCTTGGAAAGCTCCAGTGTTGTTTGTGAAAAAGAATGTTAGGATTTTGAGATTGTACATCGATTATAGGCAGTTGAATCGGGTGGCAGTAAAGAATAAGTATCAATTACCGAGAATAGATGATTTACTTGATCAATTATGGGGAGCTCAGGTGTTTACTAAACTGGATTTGAGATCATGGTGTCATAGCAGTAGTTGATGTACCAAAAAGTGCATTCAGGATCAGATATGAGCATTTTGAGTTTTTAGTGATGCCTTTTGGGTTAACAAATGCTCCAGTAACTTTTATGGGGTTGATAAATAAGGTATTCCAGCCCTACTTAGACCATTTTGTGATTGTGTTCACAGATGATATTTTAGTGTACTCGAGGAGTAGAGAGGAACATTCTGAACACTTGAGGTTAGTCCTACTGACAATGAGAGAGAAGCAATTGTATGCCAAGTTCAGTAAATGTGAATTTTGGCTTGATTAAGTAGTATTCTTGGGTCACATAATGTCTAGTCAGGGCATAAAAGTAAACTCAAAGAAAGTTGAGGCAGTGATGAAGTGGGAAGCCCTTAGAAATGTGTCTGAGATCCAAAGTTTTCTCCGGTTAGCAGGATATTACAGGAGATTTGTCGATGAGTTTTCATTGATCTTAGCCCCTTTGACAAGGCTTCTAACGAAGATGTACCTTTTAGGTGGACTGATGAGTGCTAAAGGACTTTTGAGGAGTTAAAACATCGGTTGACTACAATACCGATGTTATCTATACCATCAGGATCAAGAGGATATGTAGTGTATAGTTATACTTCACATTAGGGGCTAGGATGTGTTTTGATGCAGTACAGCAGAGTGATTGCATATGCATCGAGATAGTTGAGGTCTCATGAATTTAATTATCCGGTTCATGATTTAGAAATTGTTGCGGTGGTGTTTGCTCTGAAAATTTGGAGACGTTATTTATATAGTGAGACATTTCAAATATTTACAGATCATAGAAATTTGAAATATTTATTGAGTCAGGAGGAGTTGAATATGTGACAAAGGTGATGGATTGAATTACTTAAAGATTATGATAATACAATTGAATATCACCCTAGAAAAGCTAATGTTATGGCTGATGCATTAAGTAGGAAATCTAATAACAGTGTGGCCCAGATATAGGCATCGAGGTTACCCAATTTAGTACAACTGAGAACATTGAGTGTTGAGCTAAATTTGGGACAAAATGAAGCATTAATAGCTACATTGAAGCTTAGATCGGTATTGCATGAAAGGATCAAAAAAGCTCAAAGCAAGGATTTAGAATTTATGAAGCTTATGGAGAAGTTGAAACATAATTCAAGTTCTGAGTTTGAATTGAGAGATAATGTATTGTGGTTAAAGCAGAGATTATGTATATCTGACGTTGATGATATAAGAAAAGAAATTTTGGAGGAAGCTCAATTAGCAGTTTATGCTATGCACCCTAGTACTACCAAGATGTACAATACTTTGAAACAACATTTCTAGTGGCCAGGGATGTAGAAGCAAGTGGCGGAGTATATTGCTAAGTATTTGACATATCAACAGATTAAGGCAGAGCATCAAGCTCTGGTTGGGAAGTTACAGTCATTGCCTATTCCGGAATGAAAATGAGAATGGATTACTATGGATTTCATTATGGGTTTGTCTCTGAGGAAACATGATGTCATATAGGTTATTGTTGACAGATTGATGAAATCAACTCATTTCTTACCTATGAGAGGAAATAATACAATGGATTAGTTAGCCTAGAGGTATGTTAATGAAATAATAAGGTTACATGGAGTCTCATTATCTATTGTGTCTGATCAAGATTCTAGATTTACTTCTAGATTTTGGGATAGTTTACGGACAACAATGGGCACAAGGTTGAACTTTAGTACAATATTTCATCCTTAGACAGACGAACAGAGTGAGAGAGAGGCAATTAAAACTGTTGAGGACATGCTCAGAGCTTGTGTATTAGAGTTCTAAGGAGTATGAGATTAATACGTAGCTCTTATTGAATTTACATACAACAATCATTATCACAGTAGTATTGGTATGGTTCCATATGAGGCATTGTATAGTAGGAAGTGTCGAACGCCTTTGTATTGAGATGAAAAGGACCTAAGGATTGTTAAAGGCCCAGAAATGATTCAAGACATTGTTGATAAGGTGAAAATGATCCATAATAGAATTAAAGCGACCTAAGATAGACAGAACAGTTATGAAGATCAGCACGGATGAGATATGGAGTACCAAGTAGGAGACAAAGTGTAACATCCTGGTACCTATAATAAGACTTGAATAGTGAAATGAGAAATTATTGAGAAATTAGAAAGTACAATTTATGCTTACGCAAAATATGGCATACACATACACGATAATATTGATTTTTTGCGCATTAATATGATTGTAAATGCATTCATGACATTTTCCGTGTAAAATTGAGCTATAAATGGAAATTGTGGACTTTATTGTCTTGAAAATTTAAATTGGGTTGTATTAACATTGATTTGGTAATTTTGGTATATTTCAAATATTTTAAAATTTTGGAGCATTTTTAGACTAGGAAAATTGTTGAAATATGGACCAATTCTAGTCTGAAACATGAACTGATTAAATATTGACAAATGGCTTACATTCATGGTGACATGTGGCAGTTAGTTTGTAATACGCATAGTTACGCATTTAGTAAGGAAATTTCTGCAACTTGTGCGTTCTTCACTTAAGTTGTTCTTCATCCACACCGAAAACACCAATCTGTTTTTTTTGTGAAATTGGTTATTAAATCTTACATCAAGTAAGAATTGCAGTTCATAGAGAGAGAGTTTGATTTCTGTTAAAATCTCAGTGTTCATCCATTAACCAAAATCTGAATTGCTAGGAATTTAGCTAACTCCAGTAAGTTGAGTTTTAAGCTTTGTGATATTGTAAATGGTATTTCGATAATGCATGAAATTCATGAGAATGAATAAATATAGATACTCTGTTTTGTTTTAGAGAAATATTTATATATTGGTTTCACTGTTGGTACGCATGAATTTGTGGAGTGTTAATATAAATGAACTAAATTGAGTTTGATAATAAGGAATGAGGATTTGGTAAGATCTTAATATAGAAAGGGGTTAAATGAAGTGAAAGTGTAGATGAAAGTGAAAAGAAATGCATCAGATGAAAGATAGAAAAGTGCTAAAAAATGGAAACATAAGTGAATATGTCGGTTTTTGAATTGGATATGAATCTTGGATTTTGATTTACTAGTATTATGTTGAATTGAAAGGGAAGTAGAAAAGATGAGTTATGTGTTAGTTGTAAAGCATCTGGAAAAAAAAAGGAAGGAGAGAAGAAGAATTGCAGTTCGGTGAAGAAGAAGGACGATGCATGATCGTAACATCGCTGAGGAAGTTGGGAAAGCATGATCGTGCTTCTACATGATCATGACTTTGCTGACGGACTTGGAGAAGTACGATCGTGACTTCCATGCTTTCCGAAGGAAGGTTGTTTCTGAACATACTTCAATCTTTTTGTTATAACTTCTTCACCCTACATTCAAATGACATGAGACTTGAACCAATAGACTCATAACACATTGTTATTCATCTTCACAAAAATTTATGATCATCTGAATCGATTCGGAAAAGATTGAATGATAAATGTAGGATGAATATGATGAGGAGTGCTGGAATATTGTTAACAGGAATGATTTCACTGAGCATGCTTTGTTATTTTGACTATATCTTGATTTGTAGATTTAAAAATGGAATTATTCTTAATTTAAATTAAATTAGCAACATATGGCTACAAATTGTTTGAAGAGATCGAATTTCAGTTATGTCACTAAGAATTACAAAATCTGACTTGAAGTCGAATACGGAGTACAGTTATAGTTCAAAGAACAGTCCAAAGTAAATCAAGTATAACTTTTGGAATACTGAATCAAATTGTGTGATCTAGGTATCAATAGAAACCTAAGACATGGGAGAACAAGTTTCTAGAAGGAAGTGTTATCAAATTACTTCACTTTCCTGATGAGAATAATTAAGCAAAGTAGACCTAAAAATTGGTTGTTAGACAAATCTGGGTTGATCATTTGAGTATTGTTATAGGAAAGAGTTTTGTGACAAGAATAATGATATGGAACCCAGAATTGTCACGAACATGCATTGTACGTATTTAGTAAACATGAATGTGTATAAATGAATTCATAATTGTGCAAAATAGTGATATGTGTATGTATTACGTTGTATAGAGGAACACATTGAGCGGCAACATCTAGATATTGCCGGGACATCGAGGCAATAACTATCTAGAGCGTACTGTGAGTAACCTAGATAGTCTCACTTAATATTTGTCTGCTATATATTATGTTCTGAATATGAATTGTTTGTATTGATTTCGTACATGAAGGTTCGAGGTACTGATTGATGAATGTGGAATAATAGAAGTGTTCCTTGAATGTGAATTTGGTGAAATAATTGTTTCTCAACATGTTTATTGAATGCCGAACTAAGATCCAATGATATATGTGATTGGGATTGTGAATGAGACTGTAAATATGATTGAATGGGAATGATTAAAATCATAATTGATTGAATATGAATGTGATGCATTTCATATATGAATGTATGATCAGATAAT
>JANZXV010000211.1:6480014-6491954 GCA_027576455.1 Erythroxylum roigii | reverse complement strand
GAGAGTTAATGAAAGAGGTAGCTTCGGCTACATTTAAAAATCTCTTGTTGCTTTCTTTACTCTATTACACTTGTGTTTTTTGTGTGTGTGAGAGAAACACTTAAACACTTGCGTTCGTGAGGTGTTCGAGGGCTAACGGAATTGTTCGGTGACATTCATGTGAGAAGGCTAAATCTTTGCTTAAGCGGACCTAAGCGGGATTGTCGCACGAAGATGAGCGCGACTTACGGTAGGAGTTCGGGTCCAAAGAAAACCTTTGTGACAACTGGTATCAGAGCCAATCTAGGGTGATGGCTGGTGGAAGTAATCTGACAGAACAGGTTACTCAAATAGAGGCGATTCTTGAGTCTCTAGCCCCGACGGACGAGGGAGTAGTTCCTTTGTTGAAACGTATAGCAGCCTTGGAGAGGGAGCTTCAAGCTACTATGAGAGCGCTGGAGGAACAAACGAGAGCTCGTGAGGAGATGAGCTATGATCTGTTGGTTCTCAAGCGTGCGATGGAAAAGCACAAGACGGATTTCCGAGTGGAAAGCACTATGGTGAAGGTGCGAGAGCCACAATTTTTCGATGATAAACGGAATGCCAAGGAGCTTGAAAATTTTATGTAGAATATAGAGCAGTACTTTACAGAGGCAAAGGTGGCGGACTCGGAGAGGGTATCGATCACAGCAATGTACCTGGTGGGTGATGCGAATCTGTCATGGAGAACGAGAACCTCCAACGACATCAGTGCAGATAGACCTCCCATCGATACTTGGGAGAAGATGAAGAAGGTGCTAACGGACCAGTTCCTACCCATGCAACACTTTATGGCTCGTGAGGGAAGCTTTGAAGGGGTTGAAGCAAGACGGCTCGGTGAGGGAGTATGTGAGGAAGTTCACATTGGTGATGTTGGACGTGCGGAATATGTCGGAGGAAGACAAGTTGTTCAACTTCATTAGCGGCTTGCAAGGTTGGGCACAAATGGAGCTTTGGAGGTAGAACTAGCGCAATAGCAACGGCAGATGCCTTGGTGGATTTCCAAGTGCCACCACCTTCTAGTGTGAGGCGTTTGAGGGCTAACAGAATTGTTCGGGTCCAAGGAAAATCTTTGTGACACCTACTACGTTACGTTGAGGTGCGAAATTTCACCCTTACACGTACGAACAAGTTAATTTTTAAAAAATCACATCAGAAATGTTGGTATTGTCAAAAAAAAAACCACACCAGAATGCCAAAATGGAATTATATTGGTTTTCTATATTGATATCCATGCACTCAACGAGAAATCATTGTCTCTATATTAATTTGTAATTATCCACCTTGTACAATTTACATAGACAATACAAAATTTTAATTTTGAGTGAAATAATGTACTTGTCAGATGAATAAAAAAAAGGTTAAAAAATCAGGCGAGTTATTGATTTCCCTAAATCAATTTGAATTTTGTTTTTCTTTTCACCTATTTTGATTGCTGTCAAGTTCTCAGAACACGACATAAAAAGAACTTTTGATTGAAAATCTGAATAATAAAGATGTTTATGTTGATTCCTATCTTCACCATGCAAACGGTTCGGCTCCCCCGGGGGTTGTGTGATGATTTGGAGAAGATTATGCGGGATTTTATTTGGGGTTCCAAGCCGGGTTGCAGGAAAGTGCACCTGGTGAACTGGGAGATTGTGTGTACACCTAAAGCCGAAGGTGGCCTTTGGCTTAAACGGATTCGCTCCACTAATGATGCGCTGTTGTCTAAACTTGGTTGGGAGTTACTCACGACCCCAGCTGCTCTGTGGGTGAAGGTCCTCCGTGCCAAGTACTATCTGGACTCGCTTCCGGTCCCCTATACGATCTCCCGTCCCGGGGCTTCCAGCTTATGGCGGGGGATTTCGGCCTCCTGGCATGTTGTTCGGCAAGGTCTCTCCTGGACCCTCGGCAATGGGCGTAGTGTCCTTTTCTGGATGGACAACTGGATGGCGGACTGGGGTCCCCTTATCCAGGTGGCCGCTGCGCCGGTCCCTGAGCATCTTCGGCTCGCTACGGTCGCATCCCTCATTCAGGAGTCGGGCCATTGGTGTTGGGAGGTCTTTCAACAGTACCTTCCGGCGTCGGTTTGTTTGATTCTTGCCCTTTTAGGCCCTGTTGTTAGGGCTTCGGAGGATATTTTGGGCTGGGGCCCTACTCCTCATGGGCGGTTCACTGTGGCGTCAGCCTACGATTTAATTGAGGCCCATTCCCGGGTGCCCTGCGACAAACTTTGGGAGCTTATTTGGAAATGGGCAGGCCCGTAGAGGATCCGTTCTTTTCTCTGGCTCGTCGCCAACCGCAAGCTGCTGACGAACCACCAGCGAGTGGCGCGGCACCTTGCCTTGGATGCGCGGTGCCACGTCTGTGGTCAGGTCGAGACTACTATCCATGTGGTGAGAGACTGCCCGAGAGCGACGATTTTTTGGAGCCACTTCCCTCAGACAATCCTCGGCCCGGGGTTCTTTCACCTGGCGGACGAGGAGTGGCTGAAGCACAATCTCCGTAATACTGCCCAGGTGCACCAGGCGGCGTGGGCCACTATTTTTGGCGTTGCCCTGTTGGTTCCTTTGGAAGTGGCGTAATTGCAGCCTTTTTGAGCCGGGTTTTGTTTGGCCGGACGAGGGTCCCCGCATCACTCTCGCCTATGTAGAGTGGATTTTGCGCGCTCTGGCGCTGGACGCCCGAGTCTTCCCGACTCAGGGCACCCCGGTGGGCAATCTGGTGGGGTGGACTCAGCCTCCGGAGGGATGAGTGAAAGTCAATTCGGATGGAGCGGCTCAGTATGCTTCCAATCAGGCCACGTCCGGAGGTTTGATCCGTAATTGGTCCGGCCACTGGTGTGGGGGGTTCCAGTACAACCTCGGTAGGGGCTCGCCCCTGCAGGCAGAGCTGTGGGGGGTTCTCACCGGGCTTACGCTGGCCTGGGAACTGGGGTATCGACGGGTGATCGCTGAAGTCGATTCCCTTGAGGTGATTAATATTTTATCTGACCCGCATCTTGTGCTTACGGACGATCCTTTTTTGGTTGCAGGTATCCGAGATCTGGTCCGCCGAGAGTGGGAGGTTCAGTTCCAGCATGTCCTTCAGGAAGGAAATCAGTGTGTCGACAGTTTGGCAGCCCTCGCCGGGATCATCAGTCCAGGCCTGCATATCGTCCAGGAGCCTCCGTTAAGCATCCAGGAGCTGCTTCGACGGGATGCCCACGGAGTTTTGTTCTCTAGAGCGTTAAGCTAGTTTTTCGGTTTTCCTTTGTACTCAAAAAAAAATAAAAAATAAAGATGTTTATGTTTTTAGGTTTTGCCATACTTGTAATCCATACTCTCGTCTCTTTAAACAAAATGAAACTAATAAACATTCTGCATCAAGTTGATTTTTCTAAAACCAGTACTACAAATTATGTGGTACACCATTTACATCTTGAAGTTACTTGAGCAATTTGGGGTTATCAATTAACCAGTTTTTATTTTATTCTATTAAATTTTATTCACATATTTATATAAAATTTATATAAATTTGTGAATAAAATTAAGTAAAATAAGGTTAGAATTCCGTAATAGTATCAGAATGCTACATCCTATTAAGTAATATTGGATCGTAACAACCCGTAGGGTGCTCAAACCAATCAACCAAGCATTTTGCCAAATCTCCTGCCAGTCTGAAAGTGGACGATTGACGAAAAATCAATTTTTTTTGACACATATAACTGCGCTGAAGTGACTTGTGGAAGTAGCTGGGTTATATACATCTCTGCCAAAGTGACATCGACTCCGTCTTATAATTCTGAGCTGGAATCTACTTATCAGACCACTAAGATCCCCGCAGTGTATGAACCTCGGGCGATTGTACATTTCATCACGTGATATTGAAGTTATCATCAATTCGTCTTAATTTTTCCAAATTTCTTCCCAAGAAAATAAATATGTATATCAAAAAATAAATAGAAACATAGAATATTCCTTCACATTAAAGTACAGGCAATCCAGATCGTTGACAAACTTTTTAGTATTATAGCTAATGTCTTTGTTTGAAGTAAATCAGAAACCCCGATGCCTTGGACACTGAAACTCAAAAACTCATCTTGATGTAATTTCATGATTCAACTGAATACTTGGGAATCCTAAATCTGCCGTAAGCGTCATAAATCGATAATGGTGGTTTAGAATGAATCGGTTTTTGGAGCCTTGCATGTTGTTTCTATGCTTCGAGCGGCGACAGAAAGCTTAGCTTTGATATATTTTATGCACTTCACTTTCTTTCCTCATTTTTTTCGATATAGTTGCATAATGAAGTGTGGAAGTTTTGATGGAGTTGGCTAGATAAAACCAATAACAGTAGCTTCCATTGAGTCCGCCTCAAGGAAGTCGTAGTATTGAAGGCATATCCTTCACATATTCTCCTATGATCTTCTCAATCAACTTTAGTTTAATATAATTTTACATACAACCACCGGCGTTGGCCCCACCACGCGCGGACTTAGTTATGCTGACTATAAGTTGCTAACAAAGTGCAACAGATTCTAAGACATATAGAACTGATCATTAGAAGTTGAAGAACATTAAGTTAGAGCAAGATGGTATCTCATGATCATGAAAATGGAAGTGAGGAGATGAAAGAACCAAGAGTGGATATTACCGTGGAAAAGAAGCAGAAGACTTTACCATTTCACAAGCTATTAAGCTACGCTGATGCAATGGATTGGACACTAATGGCATTAGGGACTTTAGGTTCTATTGTCCATGGCATGGCTCAACCTGTGGGATATATGTTGCTAGGCAAAGCCCTCAATGGATTTGGCAACAACATTAACGATAGTCATGCCATGTCGAAAGCTATCTTCCGGGTTAGTCAGTCATATGTTGTTTGTGATCTTCATGTGTGATGTTTCCGTGCTTGCCTGTTTGTTCTGTTTATAACATTATCGATGTTAGTAATACTGAAACTTGTCATTTGAATGTTAAAGCCATACATTAGTTTTTAACTATTTGCTTTGTCTAGGTTGTTCCATATGTGTGGTACATGGCTGTTGCAACCTTTCCAGCTGGAATACTGGGTACTTCTCATTTCCTCAAAGAGTTTCAGTTCTTCGGTTAGTGTATGTGAAATTCTTTTGGCTGCAGAGATTGGATGCTGGATGTATACAAGCGAAAGACAGTTATCACGTTTAAGATTAACATTCCTGAAAGCGGTGCTTAACCAGGAGATTGGAGCATTCGATACGGATTTAACTAATGGAAAAATAATTACCGCTGTTACTAGCCACATGAGCGTTATACAAGACGCAATAGGAGAAAAGGTACATGTGTAGTTATTATATATGGGTATACTCACAGTCCCAGGCAGCATTTCGTAGCCAGCTATAGATCTGACTCTCTCCATATAACTAACTATACGGATGCAGTCATGACTTGGGTCTTAATTAATTTCTAACCTAAATATCAATTCCATTATCAGTTGGGACATTTTCTGTCAAGCTTGGCGACATTCTTTTCCGGAGTCTTCATTGCCGGGATAAGTAGCTGGGAAGTGGCTTTGCTAAGCTTGTTTGTTGTTCCCATAATTCTCGTTATTGGAGCTACATACACAAAGAAAATGAACATCATCTCCGCAAAGAAAACGGTTTATCTCTCCCAAGCGGCATCGATGGTTGAACAGGTATAACCAACATCACAAACATAGATTTATTCTTAATATCTTGATGGCTTTTGTTTTTAATCAATATATGTAACTATATATGACATGCAGAACATATCTCAAATCAGGACAGTGTTTGCTTTTGTGGGGGAGAGTAGTGCAGTCAAATGCTTTTCAGAATGCATGGCCAAATTTGTTTCTTTAGGCAAATTAGAAGCCTTGATAAAGGGAATTGGAACAGGGATGTTTCAGTCTGTGACTTTCTGTTCTTGGGCACTCATCATATACGTTGGAGCAGTTGTAGTCACTGCTGGGAGGTCAACAGGTGGTGATGTCATAGCTGCTGTCATGTCCATACTCTTCGGAGCTATGTAAGTGCGTTAGTGTGGATTGACATGAGACAAATCATATGTAGATACCTGTGTTGATCAAGCAAAAATTGTTATGTCACAGATCACTCACATATGCAGCTCCGGACATGCAAGTTTTCAATCAGGCAAGAGCTGCTGGAAAAGAGGTTTTCGAGATTATAGAAAGGAAATCTCTAACAAGTAGTTACAATAATAACGACTTGTCTCCAAGGGAAAGAAAACACGCAGCGACCATTGACAACGTCGAAATTAAAGGCAACATTGACATACGTGGTGTCCACTTTGCCTACCCATCTCGGCCGGAGACAACGATCCTTACGGACTTCTCCTTGTTCATTCCGGCAGGAAAAATGGTGGCCTTGGTCGGTAGCAGTGGGTGTGGAAAGAGTACAGTTATTTCCCTAGTTTCAAGATTCTACGATCCCCTCAAAGGTTTGCAGTTTCTCGCACCAACTTAAATCAAAGCTTCATGTATTTTCGTTACTTTTTTCAAGGAAGTGATCGCTATCTTTAATTTAATCTCACAAGTTTATTGCGGTTGAATAATGTCACGTTTGTACCAGGGAAGATATTAATCGACAATTACAGCATTGTGGATATGGATTTGAAGTTTCTGAGGAAGAACATTGGAGCAGTGTCTCAGGAACCGTCTCTTTTTGGTGGAAGTATAAAGGATAACCTGAAAGTAGGAAACATGGAAGCCGATGATCAACAAATCCAAAGTGCCGCAGAGATGGCCAACGCCCACTCCTTTATTTCACAACTACCTGATCGCTACCTCACACAGGTCGTGTTACGTGCTACCCATACTATACTAATATGCTTCGTTATTAATATATGCACAAGATGATCATCTTATAATTCATTTGTCCTACTGGCTGGTCACCTTTAACAGATTAAGAAAGACCATAATACTGCGAAGATATTAAAAAAGATGCAAACAAGCTGATGTATAAGCTATTGCTACATGAATATGAGAACAATCCGAACATTCATGCGACTAGATTAAATTAGCAAAACTACAGGGAAACAAAACTTAAGTACATGAATAATTTTAAACCTGGGGTTAAAAACTTTGAAGCCAGTCTTGTGGTTAATTTTGTAGGTTATTTGAACTGTATCTTGCAATATGAAACTTCTGCCTAATTGAAAAAAGAAATTCAAAAGACCCTTTTTTTTATCGAGTAATTCTTAATCTCTGACTAAAGCAACCAAAAAAGGAAACAGGTAGGCCAAAGGGGCGCACAATTATCTGGAGGACAAAAACAAAGAATTGCCATAGCTAGAGCCATTTTGAAAAATCCTCCAATTCTTTTGCTTGATGAGGCCACAAGTGCACTTGATTCAGAGTCGGAGAAGTTGGTCCAAGATGCTCTTGAGAAGGCTATGAAGGGAAGGACAGTGATCTTGATTGCACATAGAATGTCAACCATATTAAACGCAGATATCATTGCAGTTGTAGAGAATGGCCAAGTTACAGATACAGGAAATCATCACAGCTTGCTAGAAACTAACAAGTTTTATTATAATTTATTTAGCATGCAGAATCTCAGCACCGACTCAAGGTAATTGCTTGATTGGCTTCATTCTGTTATCAAACTTATACCTTTCTGCAGAAAATCTAGCAAACTTCTTTGTTCTAACTTCAAGAAGATGAATTTAGTGAAATAGTTCCAGATTCTACAAGTACAAACAAACAGCCCTTGCCTCTACAAGTCATTGAACAACGGGACAAATATAGAGAACCCTCGCCGTTTGCTAGCAACACAAACAAGGAGGGGGACCTGAAGACAGTCATGGTAATAAAAAAGTCAGCTATATTCTTTAGGCTCTGGTTTGGCTTGCATAAGGGAGAACTTGTGAAGACAGTTATTGGAGCCATTGCTGCAGCATTTTCTGGTATCTCAAAGCCTGTTTTTGGATACTACATTATAACTGTGGGCGTAGCTTACTTCCACCCTAACGCCAAACATGAAGTGGGAAACTATTCTATCATCTTTTTTCTGGTAGGACTGCTTTCAATGCTCACTAACACCTTGCAGCATTACTTCTTTGGAGTTGTTGGCGAAAAAGCTACGGCGAACCTCAGACAAGCACTATATTCAGGTATTATATCACTTAAATACTCCCATTTGCTTTCCGAATTCTGTCACGCATACTTACACCCGCTATTCATGGCCGGCAGGTGTACTACGCAATGAACTAGGATGGTTCGACAAACCTGAGAACAGCGTTGGGTCACTTACTTCCCGCATCATTCACGACACTTCTGTGGTCAAAACTATAATCTCAGATCGTATGTCTGTAATTGTCCAATGCATCTCCTCCATACTGATTGCAACAGGTGTGAGCATGTATGTTGACTGGACAATGGGTCTGGTAGCGTGGGCAGTTATGCCTTGCCACTTCATAGGCGGACTGATTCAAGCCAAATCTGCGAAAGGGTTTTCAGGAGACTCTGCCGCTGCGCATCATGAAGTCGTTGCACTCACCTCAGAGTCTGTAGCCAACATTAGAACCATCGCATCTTTTTGCTATGAAGAGCATGTTCTTAGGAGGGCTAAAATATGCCTAGAAGGTCCAAGAAAGAAGAGCAGGTGGGCAAGCGTCAAGTATGGACTAATTCAAGGTGTCTCCCTTTGCTTATGGAATATTGCCCATGCTGTTGCTTTGACGTACAGCGCAATTCAGATCTCTCGACATACTGCCACCTTCGAAGATAGTATAAGATCATACCAGATTTTCTCCCTAACAGTGCCTTCAATTACAGAGCTATGGACACTGATCCCCGCCGTCATATCTGCCATCAGCGTGCTAACTCCAGCATTTGAAACCCTTGATAGGGAGACTGAGATTCCACCAGATGTACCAGATGTTTCTGCTCCTGACAGGAGGATTACAGGAAGTGTTGAATTCCAGAATGTCAATTTTAAATATCCACTCAGACTAGAAGTAACTGTTCTCAACGACTTCAGCTTACAGATTGGACCCGGATTTAAGTTGGCCCTTGTTGGGCCCAGTGGAAGTGGAAAGTCCTCAGTTTTGGCACTTCTGCTCAGATTCTATGATCCTGGAGAAGGAAGAGTTCTGATCGATGGGAAGAACATAAAAGAATACAACCTGAGAAATCTGAGGAAACAAATAGGGTTTGTACAACAAGAGCCACTTCTTTTTAGTTCCTCAATAAGAGAAAACATTAGATATGGCAATGAAATGGCTTCTGAATTGGAAATAGTGAAGGTGTCAATGGAAGCGAATATACATCAGTTCGTCAGTAATTTGCCTGATGGATATGATACAGTTGTTGGGGAGAAGGGCTGCCAACTTTCAGGTGGACAAAAACAAAGGATAGCCATTGCTAGAACTCTACTAAAAAGGCCTGCAATTTTGCTCCTGGATGAAGCAACAAGTGCCCTAGATGCTGAGTCTGAGAGATCTATAGTGAATGCTCTAGAATCACTAAACTCAGACAGCAAGGGGAGCTTGATGTACAGGACAACACAGATAACAGTTGCACACAGGCTTTCAACGGTGAAGAACTCGAATATAATAGTTGTAATGGATAAAGGTAAGATTGTTGAGATAGGTTCCCACTCCACTCTTATTGCATCATCTGAAGGAATGTATTCAAAATTGTACCAGCTTCAGAGTTTGACAGAAAGTTAATTGTATCCATGATTCTATTCCTTTAAGATATCAGTAAGTTTTGAGAAACCTATTGCAACAATGGAAATGACAATCATACTTCTTTAAGGATTTTAGTAAATGGAATTTGCGTCATGATCATATTCAAGTCTAGAAGCAAAACATGTTGGAAGGTTGACGGGCTCTAAATAGAATCTGAAAAATATTCAAAAATTTTCTTCTTTTTGCAAGAGTTACAGTTCTGTTTTTCTTTCTTCCTCACACGTTGCACACTCTTTCTCACACAATATGCTACTGCACCTTTCTTTTATTTCACTTTTATTCACTTAAAGTACAAGAGATAGGCTAGCCTTTATACAAGCATTGTAAACCGACATAGAGGACAATGAGTAAATGAAGGGGATGACATGTGTTCCTGTATCTGTTCTAAACACAACAAAGTGACACTCAAACTTTGATACCTCCTATACATGTGTTTTGATATAAATAACACAACACTTAAACTTTGACTCTTACATTTCTAGACTATTAAGCAAGTATTTGGAGTCATACACGTCAATCTCTAAGTATCCAAAAGAGAGTTTGCTTTCTAACACTCCCCTTCAAACTCGACTTCGCATACCAAGTTTTTCTCTCAATTTGCCGAATACTTCATTGTTTAGTGATTTTGTAAAAATATCTGTCAGTTGATCTTCTGTTCTACAAAACATCAATTCACAATTTTGTTTACCACCTGCTCCTGAATAAAATGACACTTTATGTGTTTGCTTTGACTGTGTGCCACAGGATTTTTTCTAAGTGATATGGCAGATTTGTTGCCAACATATATTCTTGTCGACCCTTCTTGTGCGTGATCCAACTCACTTAAAATATATCTCATCACATTGCTTGACTTAAACTTGTTGTTGTAGCTAAATACTCAGCCTCATGTGTTAAAAGGGCAACCGTTTGTTGCTTATCTGATGACCATGAAAAATACTGCTGACCCAATATAAAAGGCATAACTAGGAGTACTTTTTCTATCATCCACGTCTCCACCATAATCACCAATTAATTTCAAATTTTGAGAATATGAATAGAATAAACCTTGGTCAATTGTACCTTTAATATATCTCAAAATTCTTTTTGCTACATCAAAGTGATCTTCTTTGGGCTTCTCCATATAACTGTTGACTAGTCCAACTGCATACATAATATTTGGTCTTGTGTAGGTCAAATACCTCAAACTCCCAACCAAACTCTTGAATAATGTTGGATCTATAGATTTTCTGTCTGAATCAATTCTTAACTTTATGCTTGCTTCGGCAGGCGTGGCTACTGGATTGCAATCGTTCATTTTGAATCTCTTTAGGACTTCATCTGCATACTTCTCTTGAGAAATAAAAATTCCTTCTTCTGTTTGTTTCACTTTGACTGTAAGGAAATAAGACGTTTCACCAATATCAGTCATCTTAAAGTCTTTAGTCACGGCTTTCTTGAAATCATCAAACATATCTGGATTATTTCCTGTGAAAATAATGTCGTCCACATATGAGCACACGATCATGATATCTCCTTGTTTATTTTTCTTCGTGTACAATGCATACTCATACAGGCTTTTCACAAATTCATTATTTTGAAAGTACTCATCTTATGAGGTCCCATATCGGTTGGAGAGGGGAACGAAGTACATCTTATAAGGGTACGGATACCTCTCCTTTACAGACATGTTTTTCATGGCCTAATGCACGAGATCCCATCAGAACTCCGAGGTTAAATGTGCTTAGGTGAGAATAGTTCAAGGATGAGTGACCGCCTGGGAAGGCCTCGAGAAAAGCAAAACCGTAAGGGCTTAGCAAGGCCAAGGCCCAAAGCGGACAATATCTGTAAGTGGATGATCTGGGGTGTTACAGAAGTGGTATCAGAGCCGGTATTCAAACCGTTGTGCCAGCTAGGCTGGATCCCCCAAAATGGGCTGGGCCCTAAGGGGGTGGAGAGTGTGAGATCTCACATCAGTTGGAGAGGGGAACGAAGTACGCCTTGTAAGGGTACAAATACCTCTCCCTTACAGACGCATTTTCCATGGCCTAATACACCAGATCCCATCGAAACTTTGAGGTTAAACGTGCTTGGGCGAGAGTAGTTCTAGGATGGGTGACCTCCTGAGAAGGCCTCGGGAAAAACAAAACCGTGAGGGCTTGACTAGGCTAAGGCCCAAAGCGGACAATATCTGTAAGCGAGTAATCTAGGATGTTACAAGAAGTGGTATCAGAGCCGGTACCTGAACCGTTATGCCAACTAGGCTGGACTC
>JANZXV010000211.1:6463881-6479914 GCA_027576455.1 Erythroxylum roigii | reverse complement strand
TATTATACCAAATTAATTATCTTATTATTATTATTAATTATTAATATAAATTTTGTACTTTTATTATTATTATTATTAATCGAGATAGAAAATGGGGATATGTTGTTTTTCTGTCGAAGAAAACATGTTGTCAAAATTCAGAGAAACGATGTTTTCTGGTTTATGTAAAACTGTTGTGGTTATTTTATTTTCAGAAACAAAAAACCACAACAGAGTAAACCAAACACATTTTACTTACTTGTTTCTCTTTTTACAAAAACGACAACAAAAAATGGAAGAAAAAAATGAAAACAAACAGCCCCTTAGTTTTAGCTTATTTCTTGCATAAACAACACCTCAATTACTACAAGTTTACTATTCATATACTTGGGAAATATATAGGGTTTTACATTAGGTAAAATTTGCTCAACAACAACAACAGCACACACGCGCGCGCGCGCGTGCGCACACACACACACACACATATAGGATTTCCTAATATCAGCAAACAAATCAATAGCCTTAGAAAAAAAATAAAAACAATCCACACAATCTAAATAAATGCAACAAAAACCTTATAAAAAATGTTATGCTCTCTCTCTCCATGTTAGGTTGGTTTTCAGTTCCTTTGAACCCGGTCTGACTTTTGTAATTATAGTAACCTATTTTTCTTCTCCTTTCCCACCTTTCTGTTCTATACCATTATGGAAAAAGGTTTCTCTAACCCTCTTCTAGCCTCAGGCTCTCTCATCCTAATTTTAGCCTTACTCCTCCACTATTATCCTTTTACCTCAACTTCCCTTCCCTTACTATGTTGTCAAAACTCTCTTTGGGCCTTCCTTATACTTCTGAACCACCTCTTGTTGGAGGTTTTGTTACAGCTAACCTAGACAAAGAAAATGTTGCAAGTTTTTAAAAAGTTACATGGACTAAGGTAGTAGGCAACTCAAAAAGCTTAGGATCTTTAAGGTATGTCAAACCAATAGATCATGGAGCTCCTATCAGTCCTCCCATTGAAGCACTAAAGCAAGGTGCTACTAAATGGAGTTGTGCTCTTATTGGTTATTTTCTAGAGAAAAGACTTTCATTCCGTACCGCGTAGCAGTGGGCATAAGTGAACTGGAGAAGGTTTAGCCTTTAAAAGGTCTTGATTAATTAAAAGGAGCTCTTCATTTTTAGATTTACTTCATAGAAAATATAAGGAAAATAAAAGAACTGGGACCACGATATATATATATGGTCATCCTTTCTTTGTTAAAAAATAGTTCACTGGTATAACATTGGACAAGAAATCCTCAGAATAATTCCTATCAGGGCCAATCTACATGGAGTACCACTTAAATATTGTCAAAAAGGATTAAGTTATTTAGCTAGTACTTTTGGCAAGCCATTAACCTTGATAAAAATACAACAAACCTTTAAAAGATTGTCCATGTCAAAGTATGTTTGAAGGTTGATGTAGATGGTAAGCTACTAGACTCCATCAAAATCTTGAGATTGAATCAAGATGATCAATTATATAAAGATTCCCTTAAATGTCACTTACCTTCTGGAGACCAAAGAAGAAAGAAATAACCCAAGTTTGGAAAGCCCAATATAAATTGGTAACCACTTTTAACATTGAAATAGTTGCAAATTCATTCCCTTTATTGGAATCCCCAAATGAAAGACAAATATAGCATCATTTAAGAATCTAGAACCTCCTAGTCCTTCTGTCTCTTCTATTAGATTGCTTGAAGGACTCTAAACATAACTTATGTGGGGAGTGGAAATAATCTTGTAAATGTTGCTTCCTTTTCAATTACATCTCTTGATACTGAAAAGAATAAAAATTATGTTGAAGAAGACCCCATTCATAAGACTTCAAATTTGGAACCATTTGCATATGAATAGCTATTTAATTAGGCTAGAAGGGACCCTCAAGTTTCCATCATGATTAAACTAGCTCTTGTCAATCAATATCTTAGCTCAGTTAAGAATAGTCAAGTATCTTCTTAACCTAGTACTAGTAGTGGTAGATTTAGCATAAAGGACATAAAGGGAAAAAAAAAACTAACCTTTCTATCCTATAAAGTTTATTATCAGGAATACAAAGGGCTTTAACTATATTAGTAAGCGATTTGCTATTAAGGGCTTTATTACAAAAATAAATGACATCTTATGGATTTCATTAAAATTAAAATCAATTTGAAACCTTTTCAAAAAAAAAGGCCCTAGTTTTTGAATAGGGATTAGATTACAATCAGTAACCAAGAGAAACACTTGAATGGGAGAATCATTATCTCACTTATAACATATTCACTCTTACAAACTAGAAATGTTTTAACGGATTCATCCACTATGAATTACTGGCAATGTAAACACAACTCACTTTCCACTTTATAATTATTTATGCTTCTAATCTAGAATTTCAAAGGAGGAAACTTTAAGAGGATCTGAAACATCTCAGAATTAACCATCCCTATCTATGGATAGTTATTGGTGATTTTAATTGTATTTTCCATTCTAATATAGCCTATGGTGTGAGGAGAAACTTGTATTCTAATCTATGTGAATTGGATGAATGCACTAAGTCGCTGGAGCTCACTGAGTTAGACTACAAAGGCATATTTTACACTTGGCCAAATAGACAAACAAGAGACCGGTTCTTACAGAAAAAATTGGATAGATGCTTAATGAACTCATAATGACTTTCATAATTTCCCCTCAGTCATGCACATCTTTGGAAATGTATTGCTTTATGATCGTTCTCCAATTTGTGTGCAAACTTCACGCTTGGAAGCAAAAAAGAAAGGCCCCTTTAGGTTCTTTAACTCCTTATTAAAGCATCCTCATTTTGTCATTTCTTTAAATACAAGTTTCATAAATGAAGTTTTTGTATATAATACTTTTAAATGCCTGGCAAAGATTAAGGCTATTAAATCCGAATTGGTCAAGTTGTAGGCAAACAATAGAGATCCTATGAAATGGGAAAAGAATTAAGCCTTTAATTAACACATCTCTTGCCAAGATAAATTAGCTTCCAAACATGTAGAGCCTACCTTAAAGCTCAGGAACTTATAGAGCTAAAGAGATATATAAATGCAACAGAAACTTATAATTCTAAATGCAACAGAAACTTATAATTCTCACCAGTAGTAAAAATCTAGGACCAATTGGCTAAAAGAAGGTGACCAAAATTCAAAGTTCTCTTAAATAAAAATTGAAGCAAAAAGGAATTGCAACACAATCTATGTTTTACTCAATTTTGAGGGTCAATCACTAGACAAGACTCTTTAAAGACACTGACTATATATTTCTTTTCCAAACTATTAGGATATCAGCATAGCACTCTTCCTTTATCTATAGAGTTATAAAATGTATTGAAATGTCCATTCTCATCTAAATCCACTAATGTTTTCATTAAAAAGGTCACAACTACTAAAATCAAAGATACCTTGTTCTCTTTCCCTCTAATAAAGCTCATAGGCCTGATGGTTATAATGCTAGGTTCTTTTAAGCTATCTCGAGCTCAACTGGTGTATTAGTCACACAAGTTATCTTTTAATTCTTCAACTTAAGAAGAATTTCAACTGAGTTCAATAAGACTTGTCTCTACTTAACGCCTAAAGTGTCTAACCCATCCTCCAAGAATGACTATAGATGAATTGCATGTTGCAATGTGATCTATAAAATTATTACAAAAATCATTGCCAATAGATTAAAGACCATTCTTCTAGACTTTATTGACACAACTTAGCGTGCATATGTCCCTGTAAGGAACATTGGAGACAACATTATGATTTCATAAGTATTAATCAAAAGCTAAAACTCAAAATGATTTGTGTATTAAAAGTTGATTTTACTAAAGCTTTTGACCCAATCTCTTAGAGCTTCATCCCATCATCTCTACAAGTCATGAGACTTCCATCAAGGTTTATTACTTAGATTAAGAGCTACATTGCCATTATATCTAACTCTATTCTTATGACTGGAGAACCTTCCAACATTTTCAAAATAGCTAGAGGGCATCAGGCAGCGCGACCCCTTATCACCCTACTTGTTTGTCATATGCATGGAGGTGTTCCACTGACTCACCAAGCTGAGGATTGCCATAGATCCAACTTTCAAGTACCATTATAGGTATAAGAAACTAAAATCTTACAACTTTCTTTTATTAATGATATAGTTTTACTATGTAGAGCTCAATCCAGCTCAATTAAATTACTACTCAATTGCTTTAAGGAATTTAAGGCAAGTTCTAGATAACTTTCAACCCGAGAAAAAGTTCTTTCTTGCTTTTTACTAGTACAAGTCCTAATTTGAGGGGTATGGTCAAATCCATTGGATGGAATAAACAATTACCATTCAAATATCTTAGAGTCCTAATAATAATGAGGAAGTTGACAAAGAGGGACTACAATCCCTTACTAAATTCAACTAGAAAAAAACTAAACAATTGGTGTAATATATACTTGTCATATAGGGGAGATTTCAGCTAGTCATCTCCATTCTGAGTAGCCTCCACGTCTACTGGATTTCTCACTTAACCCTACCAAAAAGTGTGATAAAGGATATTGACAAAGATTTAAGGGACTTTCTCTAGAGTGGATCCAACAAAACACTAAAGATTCTCAAAGTAAAGTGGTCTATAGAGTGTTAACCTAAAAGATGTAATGGCTTGGGAAACACTTCAATGAAATCTATGAGCAAGGTCATGCTCATAAAAAAAATGATGAAAACTCTACTCAGAAAGAGAAAACCTCTGGGTGAAATGGTCCAAAATGTATCTAAAATGTACAAGTATTTGATGCTATAAACCCTCTGTTAGAATCTCCTTCACCATTAACTAAATCTTGAAAATGAGAGAACTAGGTCTCCCTTTCATCATGCACAAGATTGGTGATGGCAAGGACACTCACTTTTGGATTAAGCAATGGCATCCAAGGGGTCTCATCAAAATCATACCTGAATTTTAATTTCTAAAAACTATAATCCAAATAGACTTAAAGCTCAGTGTTTTCATAAATAAAGATTCCTAACATTGACCTTTTCATTCCAATAGAAGTATGGAAGCTATCTTACATCTTTTATCCTTAGTGCCTATACATATCTCCTCGCATGATAAGGTTGTATGGAAGCTAGATAAATCCTCAACTTTCACTTCAGCTTTATGTTAAAAGCTATTATGGGACAATCCTCCTCTTACATGGTGTTACAAAATGATATGGGATGCTGCCATCTCCCCATCACACTCATTTACACTTTGGCTTGCTTCATGTTAAAGACTTGGCATAAGGGATAGAGTTAAGTATAACATCTCAAATCATGATTGTTACAATGTGAAGAAGCTCTTGAATCATTATATTATTTATTCTTTAGCTGCAAAGTGTCTTCAGAGTTGTGGTGTCGAATACTAGACTTATTTATTATTCAATGCTCGAACTCTCATTGGTCACATCTTGTTGAATGAATCTCTCAAATACAACTCAAAATAAAAGGAGACAATAAACTTTTCAAAGTTGCATTTGGTGCATTGATCTATTATATTTGGTATGAAAGAAACCAAAAGTTATTTGGTTTAGGCAATACAAATGTGATAGCTTGCTTTAACAAGGTCATTGGATAAATTAGAGCTTAAGCAATAGCCTGTGACATTCATCACCTACTATCTCCACCCACTAATCATAGGTGGAGACCGATGATTTGAAAATTGTCTATAACTGCTAACTCCCTAGTGTTTTTGTCTTAATCCTTGCCACTAACTTTATATCCTAGACATCTCTTTTGTTAGTTCTTGTAAGGTGTTTTTAATGTACTATTAAAACCTTGTTTTCTTGTTTTTTAATATATTACCTTTTAAAAAAATCAGTAAGTCGCAAATCATTTCATAAAAGAGGAATCTAAAATCCTTTCAAAGTCTTAAACACCTTGTCAAGTATTCCTTAACTAACACAAAGTCAAACAAGAGGAGAAATGGGGTCACTTTGATTTAATCCTCTTTTTTAAAAATCCATAAAATTCTCCATTTAGGACCAAAGAAAAAGATGTAGTTGATATGCATTCCATGGTCCATGAACTGAACTTTCTTGGAAACCTTAGGCCATCAAGAAGTTCTTGAATCATCACGAGCACCTTATCAATATAATACTGTCCGTCCACATATTCTTTGGACAAAGTCGTTGAACACTTATAATGGTGGATTAGCTCACAAACCATTGCAAACCATCATTGACTGTCAGTACTCTAACTTAGATTGCACATCATCAACCTCAATTTTTTCTACACTAAGTTCCCCCTTCATCTCAGGTTGAACAAATCAACCACAACCCGCACTGTTCAATTTGGAAATATCAAAATCATCTTAGATAGTACCCATTTTTTAGACATTTTTGCAGATCTTGGTTTAATGCAAACTTCAAACTGAATATGACGATGACGATTACCCGACTGATGGAATTCCCTCCTTCCCATTTCATTTTTTCCAATTTTCGGTTATTTCGTTACATTCGATTAAACATTTTTTTTTCTAAGGTAGGAATCAAATCATGTGCGTGACACGGGAATGATGGGATGTCATATGTGTCCCGTGTCCACCTCCACCCCACTATATACGCATAACGCCCCTTTCCAGACATTTTCATTACTTTGAAAAGATGCACTTATCTATTTGATTTGTTGTGATTTTTTATAATTTAATATTTTAAATTAATATATCTTTAATTATTTCGAATTAAAAATTGAAGAAATTATACGTAACATGATTCAGCTCCAAGAAATTTTGCAGAAAAATTAAAAGATAAATGTGAATTTATTAACAAAAAATAATTAATTTTAAAAATATGTTGAATGCGTGTCTTTATTTATTAAAGATGTCTCCGGAAACGAGGACGATCGACTAGATGGGAGCAGGTTGTTCATTTATTTGTTTGGATACGACAACGAGTGGCACAAAACAAATATTATATTATTTAACAGGAAGATGCTTATCCATTGCACCGTCTAAAGTCAGAGTTGGGTTGACACCTAAGATAGTAGATAGAGCTTTGAGCTGAGCTGAGCTGCTGCTGTTACTGCTTGACTTGTCTTTGAAATTAATCAGGTAAAAGCTTTCATCTTTTTTACGCTTCATCAATCCTGATCTGCTGCTGCTACTTCTCGTAGAATTTGTTGTTGTTCTTCTTTCAGCACCATAACATATCAACTCCATGTATAACTCTTGTCAGATCTTTGATTTAACAAGTTTGTCAGTCAGATGATATTTTGTCCGGGAGGATCCTTCCTTCCATCATATGCAGATGCATACTTTATACGAGTTGTTATGGATTAGAATAAAGGTCATCAGTTCCTTCCTGTTGACCCATGAGCTATTTGAGCGGTTCCCCCAAATAAACCACTCCACTTGCATTTAATTTCTTCCTAAGATGGTGTCCAAGGATGTATTTTGTGTGCTGACATTTGTTTCAACCTGTGCTCGCGACAGAAAGATGCAGAGGGCAATCAATGAATTTTTATCCCACGGAAATGTTGTCAAAGGTGCAGTCTTGCGACATGTTCGTATTGGGAACCCAGTTTTGCGGCCTTTCATCTTTTCACGGTTTGAGTCGGTGTCGTCAGCTCGTATGGAAGAGCATGGATTTGAAAGTACTACTATTGCTGACATTCTGAAAGCAAAAGGTAAAAGTGCAGATGGGTCTTGGCTTTGGTGCACAACAGACGACACTGTTTATGACGCTGTGAAATCGGTACGGGTGCTCTCTTTTCCTAAGATATTATCACACTGGTTTCTATTTGAGAGGCACTTTGCATCTTTTATGTGACACCAAGCATTTGCTGGCCTAATAAAGCCAATTAGGCCTGAGACACTGTGCCGGAAAAAGCTAGTTCAGAGTTCAAACTAGTTCTTTTGAAATCCTATAAAACACTCCATATATTCCCGATCCCCCAATTGCTCAGACTACGGATCACAACTAATAAGGCCAGTACACTTTGCATATTATAAGTAACAGCAAGCTTTTGCTAACCTAATGAGGTGAGACCAGTGTGCTCGAAAAAGCTAGTCAAGGGTTGTTAGTAGTATAGTTGTTTTCTAACTCTTACAACCCTGCTCCAAATAATCTCCGTTGCCCAACATCAGGCATCAGATTGTGGATCATAAGATATTCAAATGCTTTTCTGCAGATGACACAGCATAATGTTGGAGCCTTGGTCGTTGTCAAGCCTGGAGCTCAGAATTCACTTGCAGGAATCATTACAGAGAGAGGTACCTGAGAAATATTGTAAACCTATCAAGAAGCATAGTCCTGCTGTTAATCATTAGCCCTTTGTGACAGTTGCAAATGTAAACCTACCTGTCTTTTAGCTATAGACCCTTCTGGAAACTAAAGTACCCATGCATAAAACTGTTTCATGTAATCAGTTAATGAATGATTGGAGGGAAAAAAAATTTGAAAGAGGTACATAGTTACTATTAAGCTGTGTGGACACTGATTTGGCAAGTAAAACTGATACGTACAATCTAATAATGGTATTGCAGTTTCCAATGTGTTCAGGGAAGAAAGTTCTTGTGCTGGTTGGCTTGCTAACATTCGCAAGAAAGCTGCTTTCCTTGGATAGTTAGTTAATTTAGTTCATGACAATAATTGTGGGGTAGCTCTTCCCCAGCTTAACCCTGGAGTACTTTGTTTCATTGATCTTACTAAAAGAAGAATATCACGAAATGTTCTTTAGGGGCATTAAGGTTATTGGCAACAAAACAGTATTAAGACACTTCCTACAGTGGTTTTATTCATTCATTGGATGGTTCCTTTGGCAGCATGAAAATAATTCAAATGCTCTGTTCAATTTATTGCTTTCTCTCTTTTACTGAATGTGCCTGTTTTTTCTGTCATGAATAGCCACATCTTCTCCAAACTATTTTCTCAATCTTTACAATATCTTCCTTTTCAAGATACTGACCATTGAGTCCTCAATCATAGGAGTTGCTTCTGAGAAGCTGAGAACCTTGTTTGTTCAAGCCACTACTGAACGCCTTTTTAGCGTTTGAGGTTTCTATTCTGTTTTAGCTGATGGCAGCTGAAATCATAACCATATGAGTTACTTTTGAAGAAACTCTGATTTCAGTTATTTGAGCCACAACTTTCAGAATTGACCAGGTCATAAATAAACAACTGCTTTGCTTGATAGCATACTTCACCATGGCAGTTTCCTGCAAACTAGCATTGAAGGATAATCACTAAATTCATTGGCTGGTGATTATAGTATTTTATACCAACTTGTAGTAAGTTCTGTAGACATGAATTTGTTCTGGGAAGCTGCTTTAGTAACATTATACTGTCTTAGATGTGATTAGTGTTGGTATAGTCCTGCCTTGCCAAACAATGCACCATTAATGGTTTGTAAATTAATCTGTTCTCTTTCCAGACTATCTGAGGAAGATCATAGTGCAGGGAAGATCATCAAAGTCGACAAAGGTTGGAGATATCATGACTGAAGAGGTATAATACAGCAACCATTTCCTAGCAATTTGCCTTAACATTCTTGAGATTTCAGAGATCACTAGCTACACAGATATAAAACATCTATGCTGTTTGCAGAACAAGCTGATTACAGTTACACCTGACACCAAAGTTTTGCGGGCTATGCAACTCATGACAGGTCTGTATGGTGATATGGTATTTGTTGTAATTGATCTTTCAATTTTGCGCCTATGTTGGAATATCATTATGTGATATGATATTGGAACCTGTGATACTCAACAGACAATCGTATTAGGCACATCCCTGTTATTGATGATAAGGATATGATTGGGATGGTGTCAATTGGAGATGTTGTTCGTGCTGTAGTAAGCGAACACAGGGAGGAGTTGAACCGTTTAAATGCTTTTATACAAGGAGGATACTGATGATGATGACAATGACAAAAATGGAGCGCTGCTCCTAATTTTCCCAGCCTTGAGACCAATAAGCAAGGGCTTGTAAATATGGAAGACATCAAGCTAAATGCTTTTGAAAGTCCTAGTTATTGTGTTTATCTTCTGTCATGTTTGATATGTGGAAAACATATCTTGGATGTGAAGTAACATGGAGACTAAGGATTAGTTAATAAAAGCACTCTGTGCTCAGAGAATTGGTCTTTGTAAAAGGACAGAGTTCATTTGCATATTTATTCAGAACGTGCTTCATGTGTTATGCCTACACCTTTTTTTTTCACTTAGCAATAAACTCTCCACTAATTTTTGAATGAGGGTGAAGGAATTGAGCCTTTTTAATAAGAGAACGAAAAGGCTGGGAGAGGATAGGAGAATATGGTAGAGAAGAAAGATGGCGTTTTTCTTGTGTTTGAACGATGTTGTCAGTCTTTCCTCTCTTGCGTGTAATGCCTTACAAACAAACTTTAGCTATTGAATTGCATTTTTATTTAACGTACCAAAATTTGATAATAAAAAATCAATTAGTATTGTTATTGATATTATTGCTTTGATGTGTGCATGTTTTAGGAAGAAAAATAGGATGCTTGCTTGCTTGCTGGGCTGATGGCATTTGAATGTAAATTTGAAAACGAGTTCCGTGAGATTTTGGCTTTTTCATCTTCCTTATCCTTCTTGAATAGCGATTATTATCATCACTATCTAATTTAGAGTTGAGACATATCTTACAATCGGGTTCACACACAAATTTGGGATGGCTCATAATTTTTTTAAAATTCGATTAAAAATTTAAATCGATAAAATAAAAAGATTAATTTATGTTTTCTTTTTTAAAATATTATTTTATTTTATTGTAATCTGATATACAATTTTACTAAACTGTAATTCAATTCAGTTGATGTAACATCAAAATATTTTTGCAAAGAAATAAAAACTTGAGTGTTTTATTATCATTTTTAAAATTTAAATTATAAACTAAAAATGATATAAAGTTTGAATTTTTGTCATATTTATTAAAATATATATACTTATTGTTCTTTAAATATGTTTCTATAAAAAATAATTTAATTAAAGTTATAATAATAATTAAATCATAACATAAAAATTTTGACATCTATTTATAAGAAAGTGAGAATGATTGTAAATATAAGTCCTGCACTACCAAGGCCCAGAGCCTAATGAACTATTCATAAATGTACAAAGCCCATGCCTTCCAAATTGGAATGATTTTAAGATAGACTACCATTCGGGCTACCCTTGGTCAAAGGACCACGGGGACACTAGTGAATTAGTAAAGTGATCGATAAAACAGATCATCCATAAGAGATTAAGGATAAACAAAGATTGACTATTGTCTAAATTCCATGTATGCTAACCGAGACACAAGCCTTTTCTCCTTAATAAGCATCAACTCTCACCCCCCGTTTGGTTACTATCCCCGTGAGTGGGGACAGTAGACAGGACCAAAAAATCCTGCCCCCATGAGCGTTTGGTTCATGTATCCAGGTCAATGTTTTAAAAACCGGACCGAACATCGAACCGGTCGAAGAAAAGGTTTAAGATTTAGAGGTTTAACCGGTAGTGAACCGCTATCAAATCGGAATATAATAAATAAGATAACATAAGAGGAATACCGAATATCAATGTCCATCTTTAGCTTTGCCATGTCTTAAACAATTATTAAATTCTCAAGTTATATTGTGTGAGGGTCCCTCAAACTTATATGAACTCCAAAATTTAGTAACTTTTTTACAAAGGTCAAATTGTAGAAAATTGAGTTAATAATAATTATCTTACAACATTGCTAGAAGAGCATGAATGATTCAATTTAATGTAAGATTCTAAGAAAATGGGGTTAATTTGATTCAAAAGATTAGGCTTTTTAAGTCCGCCGTCAAATTCCAGGACTCAACCCTAGACAGGCGGCAGAAATTGCCAAGTTGGAGTAAGGTAACAAAGAGGTGGCCTTGTTATACTTATACCCTCTTCAAGAGAACAGAGACAGAGACACTTATAGGAGGGTTTGAAAAAAAATGGAAGCCATAGGGTATGGGGAAGAAGAAAACATAGTTCTAATCCATATCGTTCCTCAACATAATGGGGCCAAAACAACAGAAGGAAACATAAATTCAAGACTAATTAAATCATCTACTTCTCAGAAGCCAAAGCAGAATGTCCTCTCTGGCCATTATAGTTAGAACTTAGAAGTACCCATTAAAGAAAGCATCACCGAGACTTCAGAGACAAATATAATTGCCATGTTGAAGGTGTAACTTAAACAGGGATCATCTTCACACCTGCAGCAACAGGAATCCCTACGAGTCCAATGAATATCCTAAGGAACCACTGCCACATAGTGAGAGCTGATGTATTGGCTAAAGTGCCTAAGAATTCAATGATTGTGATTTGGAAAAGAACAATAAGTCCTAGAACAGCTATAAAAACACAGTTAAAGAGTATGCCTCTAAAAGCATTCTTTTCATTCAATTTGCGGGAGCTTAAATTCTTTTCATTTAGTTTGTTTGATATATAGGAGCTTAAATTCACTATATATCAAACAAAAACAAAAGAAGGAAACACAAATTCAAGACTGGTTAAATCCTCATATGCTTCTCAGAAGCCAAAGCAGAATGTCCTCTCTGGTCATTATAGTTAGAACTACCCATTAAAGAAGGCATCACCTAGACTTCAGAGACAAATATAATTGCCATGTTGAAGATTGGAATCTGGATCTTCAATATGTAGTATTTCTTTTCCTTTTGCCTGAAGAAACCATATTATTGTGAGCTGATATAGAAATTGTCCAAAGATGTTCCTATACATGGCACTGCTGGTAACACTTCCTTTTCTTCCATCAGGTGGCTTCATCATAAGATCATCATCTGGAGCCTCAGCTGCTAGGGCAAATGCTCCCAATGTGTCTGTGATCAGGCTAACCCATAAAAGCTCAACATCGGAGAACGGAACACTTCCTGAGGATTGATGCAACCACATTAACAGTTAATTGGAACTGTATAAACTTTTTAATATTCATGAAAATCAAACGTCCCCATTAGGCCCCCTTGACAACTGTGGAGAAATCATAATCCAGAATTATGACATCAGCACTCGCCTTGGCCACCTAAAGTTTGGGAACAAGAAAAAGTTCTGAGTTTCAGTCATCTTCCAAGAAAAATAATCGAACTAAAAACAAAGCCCAGAAAAGCCTTGCCCTTTAAAGACGAAATAATAATCAAGAAACCAGAAAAGTCGGTATCTTTAGGACACAAAATTGGTAAACTAACAAAAAAGAGAAAAGCGAACAACAAAGATCCCGGAAACTTACATGTCATTACCAATCCCAAGATTGAGTAAAGCATAGAGACAAGCGATATGAGACTCAACATCTTCCAAATCAAGCATTCCAACTAGAGGAGGGATAGCTCCCAACATAGCAAGAGTTACCCTAGCTCCAGAATCTTCCTTTGCCAGTAACCTCACATGGCAAGCAGCCGCCTTCCGCAAATACCCGGCATCTGAGAAGAGAGAAAGGTGCGATGGAGGCATCTGAGAAGAGAGAAGAGAGAAAGGTGCAATAGAGGCATGTTGAGAAGAGAGAAGAGAGGAGAGAAGACGATTTAACCTAAACATTTCATCCAGTTATCAAATAACCGGTTCTTGGATAAACCAGCCGGTTCTCTGATAAACCGCCCGGTTTTTATATTCAAGGGTTATTAACTAAAACCGAACCAGACACATGGCCGGTTCAGACAATTTTCGGTCAGACCGGCCGGTCCTGTCTGGTTTTCACATCCTTGATCAGGAGTAGTGAATCCTTTATTGACTACTCAATTACCTCCAAATACCAATAAGTATACCTAATCACCACCCTATGAGCGACTTTGTCTTGAGGCAACAAGAAATGGTGTCAAAACACAAGATCAATATCCAAGATATCCTTAAGTATCTCAAGTCTAAGGATATTTGTACCATTACTATGATGAGATTAATCACTGACATTTGATAAATCATCCATATGATAATCTCATAGCGGGTCATCTAATATACTTGCTACTCTTAGTATGCATCCACATGTTAACTCTAAACATCTCATGGTTACAGTTTATAAGATCCACTTCCTTATCAAACCAATGAGTATAACATGTGTTAGTCTATCTAAATTAACAATATCCTGTCTCATTAATCCTATGACTAGGATAATTTAAATACTAACATAATTGTTTATGATAGGAATCTCATTATCATGATCTCATGATGATTTCCTTCGTACTATGTTTTGTATCATGAACTTCATTAATTCCATTTAAGATCGACATCAATTTATAAATAAATAAACATCAAATTAATGAAAATTGTCTTTCACTTTATTAATCAAAATAAAGTTTATACAAAATTGCTAAAGGTGATTGCCTAACAATATAAATTTGGTAACTCGTGAACTAGTTCATTGTTGCAGTTATAGCGACCCAAATGGAGGAGTCTTCATATGAGATCCTAAAAAGCCAATAGGAGGCCACGTGCTTGCTTATGCATCCATAGGTTGATGTTAAAGAAAGGCAAAGATGAACAATGGGTCTGTAAAGTGTCTGATGCATCAAATCTACCTGAGGTTGAAGCAATATCCTTTATATTGTTCTCGTTTACTTTTCTTACATAATTTGATTAGCTCAATCACCTTCCATGAGATAAGATCATTAGACTAAAACTATACAAGTACATCATGGTCTATAGTTCCACCGATAACTAAAAAGAGCCGGTGTGCAAAAATTATGATTTGTATGCGAATGGTAGGAAGAGCACAATGTATGTGGTAAAGTAGAAGGGAGGGCGTTCGAGAGTGATCTGAGAGTGATAAAGGAGGGGAAAACAGTTAAGTTCGTTTTTAATTTTTTAATATAAAATTTTATTGTGACTTATAATTACAAAATTTAGGAATTTCTTTCATAATTAACCCTAGTTTTATTGTGCACACTTTGGAATTTGATTAAAAATGCATATTCAATTTCACCGATATGAGATCTTAGGAAGTTTCATTGTTATTATTAATTTAATTTTTTCATTGATTTGCATTAGTTTGGTTTTAAATCACATGTTTAATTCTATTTATTATGTTTTCATAATTTAGGATTCTTTTGAGTTTCATATTCTGTTTCTTTATGAAAACTACACTTGATTTGTTAGTTGTCTTAAACTGATCGTTTATTATATTTTTGAACATGTTTTAATTTTTTAAATTGCGCAATTTAGCTTGAATTATTTTCAGCCCCAAAAGGAAAAGTTAGGCCCATTTTTACTATCTAGGCTCATTCGATAATCACTAATATCTTCTTTTTTTTTTTTGTTACAAAGGAAAGAAAAATAAAGAGATTAGCTCATAATGTCGAAATCCCGACGAAGGGATCGATGGTAAAGGGTTCCTTGCACGTCGCGGTAGAGTGTATCCAAAAGGTTCCAAGCATGGACGGAGCCATGTTTAATAGGAGGGGGGCCATGGCCCCCTTTCAAAATTTTTTTTTAAAATTACTTATATAATTAAAATTTTTAAAATTACAAATATAAGTGACCCCCCTTTAAATATAAGTGGTTCTCTCATTAAAATTTTTGCATTTAGATGTTGGCCTCCAGCCCCTCCTTAGAGTTGAGTCTGGCTCCGTCCCTGGTTCCAAGGGGGCTCCTGAAGAATATGCATTTTCGGCGAGACGACTAAAGCTAGGTATGTCAAGTGATCCGCACATTGGTTCCCTTCACGAGGCGTATGCTCAATGTAGACGGTCCACTCCCACTGAAATAGGTCACGAATACCTGCCACAAAAAAAGAAATCTCAGTCAGAGCCTGAAATGAAGACTAATATCTTATATTTGAACCAAGAATATGGCTCTTCGGTGGAGTAAGAAAAGGAGTTGAGAAGATTACCAATTCAAGAAGAAAGGTGCATAAAGATTTCATTTAAAACTCTATTTTATATTAACAAATTATAATTTTTCTTATCTAATTGTGTTTTTAGAAATTACATGAAATATTAATAAAAAAGCCATTTTAACTTTCCATACTTTAATTTAAATTTTTATAAAATACTTAATTATTAGATAAATATTTACAAAATTCTAAAGTTTAGTTCTAGATAATCACATTGATTATAAAATTTT
>JANZXV010000211.1:6417178-6427567 GCA_027576455.1 Erythroxylum roigii | reverse complement strand
TACTTGTTGTAGAGACCTGAAGAGGCTCGGTGAAAAGAATACTTGTAATTTTGAGAAGTATAGTGAAATCTCAGAAACGATTTTGAGGACTGAACGTAGCCCACGGTTTGGGGTGAACCAGGATAAATTGCTGTGACAATTTCTACTCTAAACTCTCAACTTTTATTCTTATTGTTTTTATACAAGTACTTAGAAGTTAATTGCAATACAACGTGATATTTTCACTCAATAGTTTTTGAGAAAGCAAGTTTTTCAAAAATATATAAAGGGATTGTATTTACGAAAGAGAATACACAATTCAACCCCCCCTTCTTGTGCATTTTGTATATCAAATATAAAGTCTATACTTACGCGTGATTTACTTCAATTGGTATCAGAGCTCGGTGTCCAAGAACCACCGTTACAAAGTGTGGATAAAGATCTATGGCAGAATCACACGTATATATAACTGAAGGCGCCTCCGTCACTAGACCACCTGCATTCAATGGTGGGTTGACGAGTTCTGTTGCTCTGAGTTCGAGTTCTCTCCTCAATTCTACTATTAGTTCAGTGAGATTCAATCCCATCTGATAGACCTCATCGAGTCTGGAGAGCAACTCAAAGGTGAAATGGTTCTCCCTTGTAGGGATCCACACCCAAAGGTAGATTGTCCCAGTTAGACCAAGTTCCTTTCAGGAGATTACCATTACTAGAAAGACAGGATGCCGCTCTTCATTGAATCTACTCATATATTGATCTTTGGGAGATCATAGAGAATGGACCGTATACACCAATAGATGATGAAGGAAATGCTATTCCATGAATTAGATGGACAGCGGATCAAAAAGTAAGATTCCAATTAAATTCAAAGGCCAAATTCTTTCTATTATGCCCTAAGCAGAAGCGAGTACGACAAAGTTTATAGATGCGACACTACGAAGGAAATGTGGGATACTCTATCCATCGAACACGAAGGCACCAGTCAAGTAAAGGAATCCAAGATAAGCATTCTTGTACACCAATATGAGCTGTTCAAGATGAAGGACGAAGAATCTATTGATCAGATGTTTAGACGATTTCAAACTATCGTCAATGGACTAAAGCTCTCGATAGAACTTATGATAATCAAGATCACGTTCGAAAGTTTCTCAGAAGTCTACAGAAAAGATGGAGACCAAAAGTCACCGCTGTATAAGAAGCCAAGGACTTAAGCGTGTTGAAGCTTGATGAATTACTTGGATCCTTAAAGATACATGAGTAGAACTCGATGCAGAAGATAAACCCAGACGAGAATCACAAGATTCCAAGAAAGAGGAGTTCATCGTCGAAAGCGTTGAAGATCGAGGAAGTCAAGAATGACGACTTTAGTGAATCAGATCTAGATTCGAGTAAAGACAATGATGAACTATCCTTTATCTCAAGGAAGATCAGACGCATGTGGAAGAAGAAGGCAAAAGGAAACAAAGAGTTTTCTTTCAAGAAGAATAGCAAAGATGAAGGCAAGAATGAGAAAACATTGGTCATCTGCTATGAATGCAACAAACCTGGACATTACAATTCTGAATGTCCATTGCTGAAAAGAAAACCCAAGAAGAATAGAGAAAACAAGAAGAGCATGATGGCAACCTGGGAAGATCTGGATTCGTCTGAATCAGATACTGACTCAGAGGCATCAGTACAAGCTAACATTTGTCTAGTAGCCAAAAAAAGAAAGAGAAGAGGAGGTAACCTCAAAATTTAGTGAATTACAAGATGCATATTTAGAATTACTAGAAGATTATCACGCAATACTTAAGCAGTATAAGTTGTTAAAGAAAAAGTACATAGAAAACTTAAAGAACACGAAAGTGTTAGAAAAGGAAAACGTCTGCCTAAAGAAACAAGTAGACGAGATGAAGAAAAAGGTAGCTGTAGATAGATTTGAGGAGATGAATCAACTGAAACAAAGGATCAACACTCTTTCAGCTGATCTATCAATATTCACGAAGAGTATGAGAAAAATGAATGACATGCTAGGAAGATACAGACACCCTAATGATAAAACTGGATTAGAGTTTGCTCAAAAAAATAATCAGCATAAAATGAGCTTTGTTCCTTATAGGAAGAAATTTCATCAGTTGCATCATCATCATTTTATGAATCATTTTAAAACTAACCCTAAAGGTCCCAAGAAAATCTGGGTACCTAAGAGATCCATAATATCTCCTGCAGATATCCTTCCTTGGAAGAAGTAGCCAGCACCAATGGTATTTGGACAGTGGTCAAGACATATGACAGGAAGAAGGTCTATGTTCCTAGATCTTCAATATAAGAAGGGAGGATCGGTAACTTTTGGAGACAAACAGCAAGCAAAATAATTGAAATCGGTAAAATTGGTAAAGATTCTTTTGCTACTATTGATAATGTTCTACTAGTAGATGGTTTAAAACACAATTTGATTAGTGTTAGTCAATTATGTGATTCTGGTTTTGAAGTGTCCTTCATTCAAAAGTTTTGTGTAGTCAAAAACAAGGATGGGTCTATATTCTTTACAATCTTTACAAAATCAATTTAAAAGATTTACAAAGTCAAAATATTTCTTGTTTTATATCAACTGATGAAGAAAAACTGATTTGGCATAAAAAGCTAGGTCATGTTAGTTTTAAACATATTTCCAAGTTGATTAAACATGATTTGGTAAGAGGATTACGAAAAATAAGTTTTAACAAGGATTTCTTTTGTGAAAGTTGTCATAAAGGAAAATAGGTTAAAACAGCTTTTTCTTCTAAAAATATTGTAAGTTCATCTAGACCTCTAGGATTGTTACAAATGGATTTATTTGGTCCAACTAGGACATTGATTCTTGGCAAAAAGAAATATGAGCTCGTAGTTGTTGATGACTTTATTAGATTTTGTTGGATATTATTCCTATTACATAAGGATGAGTCTTTTAAGTGTTTTAAAGTGCTTTCCAAAAAGTTACATAATGAAAAAGGAGTTTTTATTGCTAGTATTATAAGTGATCATGGTGGTGAGTTTGAGAATGAAAAATTCAAAAAATTTTGTGAGGAGAATGGAATTTTCCATAATTTCTCTGCTCCTATAACTCCACAACAAAATGGAGTTGTAGAAAGGAAGAACATGACGATTCAAGAAATGGCAAGGACTATACTGCGTGAAATGAATCTTCCTAAGTATTTCTGGGCAGAAGCTGTGACTACAGCTTGCTATACTCAAAATAGAATACTTATGCGACCGTTGTTGAAGAAAACTCCATATGAGTTATAGAAAGGAAGGAAGCTTAGCATATCTTACTTCCATCCATTTGGTTGCAAGTGTATTATATTGAATACAAAGGAAATTCTGGATAAGTTCGATTCTAAGACTTATTCAGGAATTTTTCTAGGATATTCTTTATCTTCGAAAGCATATAGGGTTTACAATCTTACTTCTAAGACTATTAAGGAGACTATTCATGTTAGGTTTGATGACAGTGCTCAACCAAATAAGAGAGATGACACTGATAATAAAACCTATCAGTACCCTTGGTTGATAGTGAAGATGTGTCACCATCAGATACTCTGTAAGACAAAGTAGAAGATATTCTTGAAACGCTTGATCTGAAAAGGGTTTGGAAATATATGAGTTCTCATCCAGAAGATTTGATTATAGGAGAGACCTCAGAAGGTGTGAGAACTAGGTCCAAGTTTAGAAGAGAAGCCAATGTAGCTTTTATTTCTGAGATAGAGCCTAAGAAAATTGATGAAGCTCTTCAAGATGAAGCTTGGATTTTGGCTATGCAAGAGGAACTGAACCAGTTTACTCGGAATAAAGTTTGGTCTTTAGTTTTCAGACCCTCTAAAAAGTCCATCATAGGAACTAGATGGGTTTTCAAGAATAAACTAGACGAATCAGGTAGAGTGAGTTGTAACAAAGCGAGATTAGTAGCATAATGCTATAATCAACAAGAAGAAATAGGCTACAATGAGACTTATGCTCCTGTAGCAAGACTAGAAGCTATTAGGATTTTGCTTGCATATATTGTCTATCATGATATAAAGCTATTTCAAATGGATGTAAAAAGTACATTTCTGAATGGTTTTATAGATGAAGAAGTTTATGTAAAGTAACCTCCTAGTTTCGAAGATGTTAAGAAACCAGACCATGTCTATAGACTTCATAAAGCTTTGTATGGATTGAAACAAGCTCTTCGAGCTTGGTATGATCGTCTAAGTTCTTTTCTAATTGAGAATTATTTCAGTAGAGGTCATGTCGATAAGACGTTATTTAGAAAATGCATTAAGAATGATTTCATCATAGTTCAAATTTATGTTGATGATATTATCTCTAGTGCAATGTCTAAAAAGCTATGTACTAGTTTTGAGAATTTGATGAAGAATGAGTTTGAGATGAGCATGATGGGTGAATTAAAATTCTTTCTTGTCTTACAAGTTAAGCAAACCAAATAAAATATTTTTATTCATCCTATATCAAGGAACTGTTGATTAAGTTGAGATGGAAAAAATAAAACCAATGTCAACTCCGATGCATCTTTCAAACCTTTTGTCTAAGGATGAATCTGGCAAGAAGGTTGATCAAACCCTTTATAGAGAGATTATTGGTTCTTTACTTTACCTTACAGCAAGCAGACCTGATATTTGTTTAGTGTTTGTTTGTGTGCAAGATTTCAGGCAGATCCTAGAGAGTCTCACTATATTGCTGTTAAAAGAATTTTTAGATATCTATCAGGTTCTACTGATCTTTGCTTAATGTATGAGAAAGGTAAAGATTTCAGGTTAATTGGCTATTGTGATGCTGATTATGTTGGAGACAGGATTGATAGGAAGAGTACAAGTGGAGGCTTTCACTTTCTTGGCCACAACCTAGTTTCCTGGTCAAGCAAGAGGCAAAGCTCAATTGCTCTATCTACTGCAAAAGTTGAATACATGTCAGCTGCAAGTTGTTGCTCACAGACGTTGTGGATTAAGTACCAGTTAGAAGATTATTCAATACAAGAAAAACAAATCTCAATCTTCTGTGACAACACAAGTGCTATCAACCTATCGAAGAATCCAATACAACACTCGAGGGTAAAGCATATCGAAGTTAGACATCATTTCCTACGAGACTATGTACAGAAGTGAATCGTGAGTCTACAATTTGTAGGTAGATATCTTCACTAAGCCTTTGAATGAAGAAAGATTCAAAGAAATCAGACGAAACTTGAATATGGTTGTGTTGACTGATCAATCGTCTGACACATCATGACCCAGATGATTTTCTTAGTAAGGATGATAAAAGTCGTAAGGTTTCAAGGAAACGGTAACGGTAGGTCACAGACGGTAACTTTTTAAGAAAAGGAGGGAAATCCTCTCAAAGGTTTTAGAATATCACCTACTCTAGAATATTCTTGAAATACTCTGAAATCGACTTTTTGCAGAACTCTCAACAAAACGTTTCATTACTCTGTTCTTGATATCAAGTTCTTTCTGTTTTTATTCTCATCTTCAGATTCTAACCTCATTACTTTGAGAAAGATACATTTGTGTGTTTAGTTTCTATTGTCTACATATTACAAATGGAGCAATCAATGATTTATGAAAGGCGTGTTGATTTCGACTCCTTGAAGAAGAACCAGATGGATATTGAACCAGAAATTGATGCAGTGGGTTGGAAAATTTTTCTTTCAGGTTCGTAAAACAGTATACCTGAATGAAGTATATGAGTTCTGGAAGAATGCAAAAGTAGTAGACGAAACCTTAGTTTCAATGGTGGATAGACTGTCGGTTATTGTGACACTGGAGTTAATAGAGAAAGTTAGTGAATGTCCATGTGTTGGAGCAGAGGTGTCTCATACCATAAGATGGATGACTAAGAGCAGTGTAGAGAAAGCACAAATCAATCGACAACTCTATGAAAGTAGTGACCCAAAGGACAAGAAGGCGTCAACTCTTGTTCCGAAGGCTAGGGTTCTACATGCACTACTCTTTCATTGTGTTCTACCAAGAACAGGTTCAAAGAATATTGTAACGATGATAGATGAATAATGCTTGTTTCATCTACTCAATCATCAGCCTATAAATCTTCCACACTTGATTTTAAGGTATATCAAAAAGTCGAAGAGAGACTCAAATGCCTTATCCTATGGTATGCTGCTGACAAGAATCTTTAGAGATTCTGGAATCCTTCTTGACAGAGGAAACAGAATGAAGATGAATATAAAAAGCATCATCAATGCTTCAACCATCAGTAGAATGGGCTTGAAGTCTCAAGAAAAGGAAGATACAGATTCTATGGGAAAAGCAAGGACTGAGGGGGAGCATATTGTCAGACGCAGCTTAAATGAAAAGGTTACACCCATAAGGAAGACAAAACCTCAATCCATAGAAATAATGCCTATAGAAGAAAAGAAGAGTAAATCGTCAGAGGTGTTAATGAAAGCTAAGAAGATTTCGCACAGAGAAGATAGCCAGGTGAAGTAGTCTGTAAATCGTCAGAGTTGTCAATGAAAGCTAAGAAGATTTCTCACATAGAAGATAGCTAGGTGAAGCAGTCTGTAAAACAAGTGTCGATGAAAAGAAAGAGGGAGACACTTTACTCTGAGAAATCCAAACAATCAAGGAGGTCGCCAAGACTATTAACCTTACGTCAAAAAGAACAGAAGAAAGGAAAAGGTTTTATTCTTGGTGAAGATTTTGAAAAGACTGAGAAAGCACCACAAGCTACTAGATCTTTAGTCTTAATTTTGCAAGAATAGCCAGCAAAATTGACTAAAGAAATAGAAATTAAGAGGAAGTTGGTGTTTGAAAAGAAGAAACCTCAACAACAACCTTCTTCTAGACTGGTAGAAGAAAGTAAGAAGTTGAAGACCAATCACAAAAAAAAACACCTCACCTAATGTTCAACAAAAGATAAAGCTAGTTGAACACAGATCAGCACAACATAATCCTTCTCAACATATCAGAAAAGAGGATTTGAAAATGAAGGTGATTGAAGAAGTGATGCCTGTTAGAAGCAGAAGCTCAATTATAATAAGAGAACCTGTGAAAAGGTTAGTCAAGGTACAAGTTGAACCAATACTGATCAATAATCGATCAATACATCTTCTCAATCATAAAGAAAGAAGATTATATGGGATTCTGAGAGATAAAAAGTCAGAACCATATCCATTGAAGATGTCCAAGGATCGATATACTATCTACCCTGTGACAAATAGAACATTGGTCAAGATTGTACCAAATATCCACCAAGAGCTTCAAACATTGTACGCAATGTAGATAAAGGGAAACAGAAGATGTAACTTGAAGCAAATACAGGTGATCTTACAGATGATCAAATAGAAGCAGCTATGAGGGACATAGAGGAGGCATGCAATGTGGCTCAATCAAGAGGAATCTATGTTTCCCATTACATTTCAAAAGCATCAGGAAGTCACTGTGGTCGCTTCACCACAGATGCAACCTTTCAAGTAGTTGAAAGAGAGACAAAAGGATAATACATAACTATTAGGGTTGAAGGTATTAGTTTCAACTTAGAGACTTTTGTGCATCTAATCATGCACTTTAGACCTTTAAGTTCTATATCTTCAATAAAAGATATCCTACACCTTCTTGGAAAACTTATTCAAAACTACCTAGACCTGTTGACCTTGATCTCTCCGAAGGAAAACAATCTTTCTAACCTTCTGTTATTACAATCATCAAATTAGATGTTTTACCTTCAGAAACACTATTGCTACAAACTTCTATCCAACAAGAACATCTAAACAAGTTTCTACCATTGTTCTGGAAGAAGTTAGTCACACACTACAATGGAGTCAAGAAGCCTTAATTAAGGAGATTGAAGAAATTCATACTAAAGTTGATGATCTAAGTGACTCAGTTGGTGATCTACATGAGGAAGTAGCGTATTTACGAGTTTCTATTGAAGAAGGCCTCAAGTTGATCCGAACTGACATGCAACGAATGTTTTCTGAAATCATGAAGCATCTACGGTAAAGCTTTTTGATTAATAACAAATAGGGGGAGAAGAGCAGAAGCAGAAGAAAGATAGCAAATGAGGGAGACCAGTAAGAAGAAAAGAAGATAGTATTACAAGTTTGTTCTGTTTTCATATGTGTATTTTATATATGCATGTGTATATCTTTTGTTGTCTTCTTATTCGTTATATGAATAATATTCGTTTATTCATTTTTATCTTTCTAAAATTATGATTATTTGTTATCATTAAAAAGGGGGTGATTGTTAAGTAAAAAAGATTTCACGTTTATTAATTTTGTTGATAATCAAATAATAATAATGTTAGAAATAAATGAACTATTTTGATAAGTGTGTTAAACGTGCAGTGAAAATATAGAAGAAGTTCAAAACACAGAAGAAGTGGAAAACACAGAAGAAGTTCAAAACACATAAGAAGTTCAAAACATAGAAGAAGCACAAAATACAAAAGAAGCGGAAAATATAGAAGAAGCGCAAAACACAGAAGAAGTGCAAAACAAAGAAAAAAATGCAAAATACAGAAGAAGTTAAAAACACGGAAGAAGCGAAAAACACAGAAAAAGTGCAAAACACAGAAGAAGTTGAAAACACAGAAGAAGTGAGAACACAGAAGAAGCAGTTTGAGTTAGTTACAGAACTCAATTGAATAACAGTTTCTATAAGAAGCAAGAAACAAGAAGCAGTTATCAAGAAGTAGTTGAAAACTTAGGCTATAAATATTAGTCGTAGTCAAAGACTGAACAATCTTTTAGCTTTCAAGTTATTACTTACGAAAAATTCTGTATTCAAAGTGTGATACACGAGAGCAAACTCTACTGTAACAAAAGCTCACAATATCTTTCTAGTGAGAGAAATAAAAGGCTAAGAGCTTGGAGAGGCTAAGAAAGCAGAAAGAATACTCAGTGTAAGAGACCTGAAGAGGCTCTGGAAAGGAAGAAAGAATACTTGTAAATTTGATGAAGTATAGTGAAATCTCAGAAGAATCTGAGGACTGGACGTAGCCCAAGGTTTTGGGTGAACCAGTATAAAAATCGCAACGTCTATCTTCTAACTCTTTACTTGTAATTTCTTTTGTTCTTATACAAGTTTATAGAAGCTATTTGCGATTTAACTACGTAACTATTTTTGTATAACATTCTTGGTATTCATTTAATACTTGAAAAGGTTCTTTTCAAGAAATATCAAAGTTTTTGCATTCACGAAAAAATACACAATTCAACCCCCCTTTTTGTGTATTTCGTATATTGTACGTGAGTTCTATATTAACGTGTGATTTACTTCAAATAACATAATGAAATATTTGAAGTGTAAGTTTTGTAGCTCCCCTCATTTCTTACTTATCATGTCTTAATCATGTTATATAGGGTCTACATAAACTGTTTGAGCATAAGTACGCACATTTTGACCATCATTATTGCTTTTGTAAGCCAACTTACAAAGTAGTTATAAATTTTCAACCATCTATAAAGACCAATACTAATTTAAGGAGGTATATATGAAGTGTTATTGGAATGGCATAAATCAAGTACTAAGTGAAAAGTTCTAGCTAAAACCTAGAGAAGAACATGGAAAGAAGATCAATTATGCTCCTTGTAACAAAAGTGCTAGAAGGTCGAAGAAGAAGAAAATTAGGGAAGTTAGTTAAAGTAAGAAGGGCGAGACTATTTGACAAGGACTGATGGCATTTAACTTGCAACAAATGAAAGCAAACTTTACATAATTATAGAACTTGAAAGATGCCAACACCTAGGTTAATTATCACAAACAAAATGATGGTAAGCTTATTTATTTCATATTAAAGAAAGAATGTATGTGATAATAAAAATTAATATTATTTGTTCAATACAAGGTTAAGTGTAGATGCCTTCTCACGAAAGCATTGTAGTAGTTGCATCCCAAAAAAGGGGAAGGAACCTGTTCAAGCAACTGGAAAAGTTGGAACGTCTAACATCTTAATAAGGTTAAGGGAAAGAGAAGAGTTAGAACAACAAAAGACTTTTTAGTCTTATATAATTATAAACATCTCACTTTTATTTATAAACAACTCATGTGGTCCTATGTATAGACTCATTTTTGTTTTTTTTATGCACGCAATTATAATACCATGTGTATGGTACCATACACAGGGAATCATTTTGTTAACCTTTTAAATTTATTATCTAATTTTGAATTTATAGACTGAATTGTGTGTATGTAATTACAATACCATATACAAAGAATCATTTTTTTATCTTTTGATTTTAATTCAAAGGCATATATTTTTACTTATGTGCATGAAATAAAATCATAATCCACTTTTATTAAGTTAATTGATGGGTGTCGAATCCACCAAAAATAATTCCCAAACACCAAATAAATATAAATTGCGCACAGTGGTAAATGAGGTCGATCCACAGAGAATGGAATAAATTGATTCTATTCAAATGCCAAAGAA
>JANZXV010000211.1:6380176-6398780 GCA_027576455.1 Erythroxylum roigii | reverse complement strand
CGACGTGCACGTGACGAACAGAATGGTTCCACTCTCGCCCAAACAGAAGCACATAGACATGCTCAGAATCATTTTATCAAATGATAGATTTCATGCTTTGCAGTCATACAGAACACAGAATACCATTATCAAGGTATAACATTGTTTCACATAGTCAATAAAATGTTAATCTACCCTAAAGTCAATAACACGTATATTTTTATTAAATTTTAATAGAATTAAAAAGAGAAATTTTATTTTATAAAATTAAAATTATAAAATAGCCAATTTTAATATTAGATTTTTTTTTAAAGTGAGTTAGATGCTTATATAAAATAGAAAATAAAATGTTAATTTTTCATATTAATAAATTATAAAAATTATAACTAAAAATAAAAATTACAAATTTAATTAAACATATTTTTATTAAAACTTAAAACTTAAAAATCACAAGTCACAAGTCACAATACACTACAGCCGAGCCCACGGAAAAGAACAAGTAGGATAAAACCAAAAATTATATTATTACATTATAGAGAATATAGCAGGTGGAAAGAAAAGTTTCCAACTGGTTTTACAATCAAACATAAATGAAAAGTTTAGCAATGAAGACCGTAATGTACGGTTTGCAATTGGTAAATAGAGAGGAGAAGAGAGGGGAGATAGGGCGCGGAGCTTACGTGATGTGCTTTTCTTGAAGCAGAAGAGGTGGGTAAAGTCCTTATAACTTCCAATTGCTTTATTCTTCAACGGTTCCTATTCTAAATTGCAATTGTGATGTCAAAGGTTGTAAATTCTTACAGTTCTTATAATCCTGAGTTGGGGTTTTGTTTAATTGATGTACTGTTCTGTTCATCTTCTAAAATGCGATTTATAGTTTCATACTATTTTACGTTCATTACAATGTCCAAATACTCATATGTCATTTAAGGCATTATCCACAGAGAGATCAGATGTCAATGCTAATTGTTGGTACTCTGGGTGGAATTTAGAATAAAATGCTTCACGGGTTACTCTAGGTGGATCAGTCTCTTATCTTATGGGAAGCACTTGTCTTAATTTTAATGTTAATAGAATAGGATTGCTAATCATGAGCTTGATTTTATCAGGCATTGTTGTTTCAATTCGCTTTCCAACATCTTACAAGCGTCTAAGAGTATGATTCAGACGCTTAGGGGCAATATGTTCAATCTATCGGCTGCTATAGCGAAGCTGCTTTTCATTACATTGATATAGCAAAGTTACGCACTGTAGTTTGTCTTGCTTACTTAAGAACTACTTTTTCATATCCAGATGGTGAATTTGATGTACAGTGCTTAAGAGTGGCTGCACTGAATGTGTGTCTGTTTACTGGTCCATGTATCGGTAAATATTCTTTGTGCTATATTACCAGCTAACAGAGAGCAGATCACTCGAGCAATATGCCAAATTTATGTATTGTGCCATACTTCTGCGCTGTTGAAGCCGAATCTTCATCACAGGTTCAGTAAATGCTAAAATTAATGCTTCTCTTAATAATTGCAATTGCAGTTCCTAGTAACTTCTAAATGAGTTGTTTCAGATTCCCAGTTGATGCTTGCATTAGTTCTATTATTATTCACCTCGACAAGGGAGGAGATTACCTTCTTATCTATTAACAATTTTTGGCATTTTACATAGCTTTATGTGGATACATGGTGAATTAAAGGATAAGTGTGAACTTGATTGATGCAGAAGCTGTTCATTGAATTTACTCTTGCCATCTTTCCATTGTAATTTACAGATACTTGTTGTTGAAAATGGGAAGGTAATTGAACAAGGACCACATGAAATTCTTTTGATAAAGCTGGAAGATAATGCTGAACTTTAGACTCAACAAAACAGTGGTGTCCAGACTAACCATTAAGTTGGGAGACATGAGTTTTGCTTCCTGTTCAATAGCCCTTTTTACGTTTAATGCAAAAAGATAGGGAATTGTTAGTTTTGCCCTGTGTTACTGTGTATTTGGTGAGCAGATAGAAAGAACCATGTACGCTAGATTGGTTGACGATTCTATTGCAAAAGGCGCAGCTGAACTACTGTGTGATACTTACAGAAATTGATCAACCACATGTTCAACATGTTTAACATCATATCTCTATTTGGTTACCGACTTGAGACTGAAGCTGTACTTTGCTAGCACATTTGAAGGGTAATGCTTCAACTGTCTGACACCCTCTACATATTAGATGGCGGGAAGATAAAAATGTTATACCATTTTCATGTGCACACACAATTTGTCAATACCCTTATTTACTTATTTGAAATGTCAATTTTACTTACTTTCTTCTAATGACTGATTAACTTTGACAGGCTTGATTCATGAGAACTTCGTGTTGATGCATGAGAACTTCGTGTTGCCAGGTATGAGAAGTTTTAGCTAGTTACTAAATGTTACTTTGTGTTGCCATGTATGTTATAACGCTTAGCTTGGTAATTTTGTCCTTTGCTATAATGGCGTTAGTAACTTTCTTGTTCTGCTAAATATGTCAGGAGATTCATTTGGAACTGAAGTGGCAAACTTTTTGAAATGTTAATCACCATCCATTTGGAAGCATGAGTTTTCCACGTAGCGTAAATCTACCACCGACAAGGGCGCTCGACTTCATGATTTTTGTGTATAAAAGGACTAGTGTCTTAGTGTTTGGATAGTTTGAAGTATACTCTGAGTGTCAATATAGGAAATCTGGGTGCTCTGAAGAAGCAATAGATAACTTTCCCTGTATTAGGAGCTTTCCTATCTTTAAGAAGTGTTTATTGCTTCTTTTCCTTGCTGGTAAGAGAGTTTATTTGATAAGTTACTGTATTGTGCCCTCTTTTTGCCCTTTGGTGCTCGGTTTGTGTTTGTTAGTGATACTTTTTTAACAGTTTGTTTGAAGTTTCTTCGTAACTCTTTGATTTAATTAATCTAATGGTTGTAGATTAACAGTAGTGCACAGTTATTTGTTTTTTAAGGTCATTTGATAGGTTGGAGCACCGATCTGACTCTTTTTCAAGAGTGCTGATTCATGCATGCGGAGTTGGCACTCTTTTTGTAAGAGAAGTTCACACATCGTTACGATCATATGCTAAACCTTGTGTTCGTTTTACTCCTTACTTATTCTCTTTACTTGATTTGATCTAAGCGTTTATGTGTTGGTATGTCTTCTCTCGATTAAATCTGTGTTTGCTTGTCTAAATATGATTTTGTTTCTTGTTGTGGTTGGTAGCTTCTTATTTTGTTACGCAATTATATTTATTTTCAAAGACCAAAAGACTTTTTATGTGCAAAAAGGAGTACATCTGAAACAAGACAAAGGAAAAAAAAGAAAAAAAGAGAGATTTTTCTCGAAACATCTCCTAATAAAAGGATTTTGTAATTATTGTCCATAAATGCGACTCACACATATTTAGTGCCTGAAACGGATCTTGAACTAAAAATTATGGCTTGTAGTTAGGGTATTTCAAACCCTTTATAGCCACCATGCTTTGTTGCGTTATTTCTCATACGCTTGATCGGAGCTAATGGCGATGTTGGGACTCGAACACGAAACGTAGGGTTGCACCGGGTCCATACCTGGAGCTCTAATACCACTTAAACTAAAAGTTATAATTTGTAGTTAAAAGTATTTCGAACCATCTATAACCATGACATGCATTTGTGTGTATCAACAAATTATTCATTTTATTTCTGCGAAAATAGAGCAACATTTTGCATATACTTATCAGTGATATAACTTAGCAAATACTATAATCTTTTATTAAAATTAAATGCAACATTTCAAAAAGTACATGTTAAGAGTGGACTTTCCGAACATTGGGAATGATGCATGCGATATATTGTCTCTTACATTTATGTCTGAAAATTATATTTATTGAGTTTGAAATAAGGACAATTAATTCACTTTAATTAACAAAAACAAAAGGGGAGGAGATGGAAAAGCAGGAAGGAACAATATTAACAAGAACTGGATTGAGAAGGAGTGCCAGAATATCCGAATTGGAAGAAAAAGCAAGACTTCTTGCTCTCCAAAGAAAGGCCAAAGCTCGTAACAATAATGATTCTAATAATGATGACAAGGGAAAGTCAACAAGCAGGAGAGGTCGCAAACGCAAAAGTTTACAGGACGTGGGGGTCAATTCAGCTTCTATTCACTTTCTTGAGGTCCATTTTAATTTCCCTTCTTACATTTTTCATGAAAAGAAGAGAAATGCATTTATTTTGTTTTCCATATTTCTTCTTCATCATAAATCTTAGCCAGTGAGTTTCTGTTTCTCCTTAAGTCTAGATTTGCTGTCATTTATTTCTTAGCATCCATGGATTGGCTGAATAGTCTTGGGAACTGAGCTGTAATTAGTATGAAATATTAGAATTAAAGATGGTGAATTGAGAACAGTATGTTTTTTAGTCTTCCCTTTGTCTATATAAAGTCTCACAGCCACCTTCTCGTACTCGTACCAAGACAGTATACTCCTCGCTCTACTTCTTTTACCAATCAACCTGTCTTTTAGCACTATAGCATTAGCTAATTAGTAGCTTAGAATAGTTGAGGTACGTGCAATCTAGTTCGGATGCAAGTAAAAGGCCTTAACCAGTCTCGAATCCAGGGTGATATTGTTTTCTGATAATCTTTACATCCGAATCAGATTGATGGTATGTTGACTGACATTTTCCCTTAATCGTGTTTTATGTGCAGCAAGTCACATCATGACCGTCGTTAGGATAATTTTGTTTCGATTTTTCTCATTTCAACCATATACTTCAGTTCATTCTACTTAATTTTTATGCAGGAAGGAGATAATTCAAAAGAAGATTTTTTAATGAGATCTGGTGAGTCTTCAATATTTTTTAATGACACTACAATTTTCTATTTTTCCTTTCAAGATAATTATCATCTAATTCACTATTTTGTGCAAGACCAACCAATTCCAAGTTTCCCTTCTGATAAGTGGAACCAGATGCTAGAATTGATATTAGATATACTCCAAAGGTAATATTGTTGTTCAAATTTACAATAAAAACTAATTTAGTGGAATTAAAGATTTAATTAGTTATTCTAATTATATACTTCTTTATTCTGATTAATACAGGAGGGACACTCATGAGATATTCACACATCCAATTAATCCTAACGCTTTGGTTAATCAAACTCAGGTGTTCGTGCATGCATACAATCATATAGACAGTTGTCAACCGTTATAAAATCATATGTTTTTGTCTAATAATCTTCGATAACGAATTAATGATTTTTCTCAATAATAAGGTGTTCTGCTATTACAATGTCATCAAGGAGCCCATGGATTTTGGCACCATGAGGGCTAAACTACACGAAGGAAGATATGCAAGCTTGGAACAATTTGAGGTGCGCTAGCTCCAACTGCCAAAATACAGTCTTCGCGTCTTTAATTTTTAAAAGTCAACTTTAGGACATATTTATAACGTTAGCTTATATGTGACCAGTGATTAAGAAAATGAAATGCAGATCATGAAATGACCCCTAATGGCTGATGCCAATTTCTTAATTTTGCTCTGTGGATACAGTACGATGTGTTTCTCGTATGCAGCAACGCTATGAGATTTAACACACCAGCAAGCGCGTTCTATACAGAGGTATAATGTAATACAGTTATCACTTTCATATTTTATCTCAGGTGGGAATGTTTGTATGTATGTTTTTGATAGCTAACAGAAATAATTATTATGGTGGCCTGCAGGCTCGTGCCATTAGTGAACTGGCACAGCAGCTCTTTCACAGCCTCAGGAGTGATCCGGAAAAGTTCGAGTCAGAGTACTTGGGCATAAAACGCTGTGACAAGAAACCAACAAGGCCTGTAAGTGCTGGTGGAGTTTCAACTTCGAAGCATCGTATAATCGGGGATGCTTCTAATAATCCCTTCTTCAGTGGTTCGTCTCTCAATAGAACCCTTTTCTTGTAGCACACAAATCAGCATTAAATCAATCATCTGCAATTGCCATATCTATTCTTTTATTAGGCAATTAACGTCACTTAGTGTACACTTTTTCAGAGCCAAACGATGTAAACTCCTATGAAATTGAGAAGCGTAGAACGTATAGACCTCAAAGTTCTTCCGTGAAGGAGGATGATTGGAGCTTTCCATTGGTGCTCGATGCTCCAAAACAGCTTCAATTTGTAAGTAGTTCACCACACAACATATAAATATGTGTACTTACTATTTGATTATGTATGGTCATGGTTATTTAATGATTTGGTGATGCAGAACGCCGATGCAGGAGTTGGTTACAGGGAAAGCCTAATGAGCTTTGTTAAAGACTTGGGACCAACAGCTCAAATGGTTGCCAGGAGGAAGCTGGCCCAACTTCCAAACCAATCGTCCTCTTCTTGTGTTGATTCACCTTCATCTACTCTCCACCTGGGAGGTGGTATTCATCATCAAGAACGGCAAGGTTATCAAATGCCTTCTCATTTATCCAGTTGTGGCTCACCACCAGCTGCGCCTTACAAAGGAATGATGGTGGATCATACTAGCTGGGCTCCTACCCCCAGCGCTGCTCTACCAACGGAAGCTTGTGGTTCCTCCCACCAGCAAGAACAAATGGGTGGCTCCAGGGATAGCATGGACGACCTTATTTCAACTATCATGCAACTTGGAGCCATCCAAAATATGAGTGCTCAGGCTCCCTCTGGTTCTTTTTACCCTCTGACTGGAGCTGATAATGAAGATGTGTATGCTGCTCCTGTTCGGCCACAGCCAGCTCTTCACCAGCATCATCAGTTCGCAAACACAGGGGTGCAAGTGCAATCACCGTGGCCAACAAACAACAGCTTAGATGATTATCAGTTAGAGCCAAGGTGGTTGCCTCCACAAACCAGAGCTGCAGAGGTTCCTACCACCACTACTCACCAGCCGCAAGGAGCCTCATCATTCTTCAATGCTTTTGATGGCTCCCAAGGGCCAAGCAGCAGTAGTGCCAATGTGCCAGACCACACCAGGCATGGCACCAATTTTGGTCAGACTGTTCGACAGCCAGCAGTTGATCGATGGAATCAACAACAGGAACCATGGAGTCTGGAATCAATATGCAATTATAACCCTCCTGTCAAGCAAAGACAGGAGCAGATAAGGTCGACGACTCCATGGGGTCATCAGGAGCTTAACATTGCAATGGTGGGGCAAGAAAGGCCATTATTGTTTGATCAAAGCACAAGAATGATAAGCTTTAGTAGTAGGGATCAACAAGAAGCCCATTGTCCCCAGCCCCAAGGAGTGCATGGAGCTGCTGAGTCCTCTTCTCGCACTTTGAATACTCAACCATCGTCATCGAGAAGAGGAAATCAACAGCACCCTGATTTGAATCTTCAGCTGTGAACGATCACTTTGAATTACAACAAAGAGCTTAGAAGATGTAAAAAGCTGGAGGGAATAGACAGTAAGCAGCAGCTTTAAACTCTGAGTTCTCCATTCATTTTACTGATGAAGGTCGATGTAATTTGTAATTTTTTTCCTTCAGATTGATTTTTTCTTTCTTTTATACTTCAGAGTAAATTGTAAAGGTGTCAATGTATTCAAGGAAAAAAAAAAGTTATAGAGAATGTATATTTGTAAGACTAATATGATCTAATTCAAACTTCTATTTTATGCGAGTTAGAATATGGTTCCAAAAAAATAAAAATTGACATCTAATATGTTTTTTTTTTTTGGGTTTTAGATCAGGGTATCCACCGGCGGACCCAGTAACTAATCTCCTCGCTGGTTTGTAGGCACCTTACTGCTCCATACCAAAAGTTAAGAATCGAACCCTGACGTTTGGTTAAAAATAGATGAATCCCTGCCACTCAACCACACCCTTTGATTCTAATATGTTTCTTTGATTATAACAGTATTTTCGTCTGAATTTGTAATTGAAAATTTTAACATCTAACAAAATTACATCTTAACTTTGGTTAATAAGTTTGTACTGCCTTACTATATATCTCTTGATTCCTTTAAATAAGAAATGTGAATATCATACTAAAACTTAAATGAGAGCACTTTTCACTCTTGAACGACGTCATTACGCATTACTAAATTGTTAATTAAAAAGCGACTCTCACTCGTTCCTTTTGTGCATGCTTTGAAAAGAAAGGACACCGACAAACTAAAGCATCTTAAATAGAAAACACCGCATGACCAGGAGCATGAGGTGTTCTTATAGATGTAAAGACATATTAAACAATGGAGTTCAAGTGTACTTTCATCTCGTGTTCAACCCAAGAAACTTGATATTTTATTATGAGACTCCCAACGACAATTTCTACTCCCATGAATTATCACAAGCTCTGTGGTTTTGATATCTCTATATAATCCACCTTGGAAGTAAGTGACGAAAACACCGAATGCTTTTATTCACCGTGACCGAAGCTTTAACCTAACATATATATAATATCACTACTTAACACTACTCCACACTTCTTATAACGAAATAAACCTGGAAAACAGCGACTGAATAACGCCTGTGCGAGTTTGAACAGCAGCTTACAGAGCGGAAGCACGGTTTATCTCAGGAGAGAATGACTATTGACAATGATAAAAAACAGAAAAGAATAATACTGGAGTTTAGGGCAGGCAGGAGCTATGTTCTTTATTATCTAAATGAACCCACAAAGTAGCTACAAGTTCCAACCACACTTTTACTTTTAGACTACAAATAGACATGTACATGAGGCCAGCGTGGTATTTAATGCAAAGGCTTAGCTACCACTTGACCATAAAAGTTACAATAATATGTAACGCACCCCTCAACCATTGGTTTGTATGTGTTCGTACCTACAGCATTATCATTTCTCATAGTTGTTATTAAATCACTCCTAAAATCTCTCCCTCTCTCTCTCCCCCCTCTATTGATAAAATACACCCTTCACATATTCAGAGCATTTTTAGCTTTTCCTTACACAACACAATTTAACATGGCCCGACGGATTGTCACTTCTGGTCAAATTTGTACATCAGAGCTCCTTTTACAACTGTCAATAAGTAAAAGAAAAGGAAAATCGGAAAGCAACCTTTCTAAATTACAAGGGGAATCCATCTAATGATCTTTTTATTACCACTTGCCAGTCCAGTATATCGGTAGTAACAAATACCCGTATATATATATATATATGCATGATCGCGACCACAAAGGCTACCCCTGCCAACTTCCTGCAACTTCCCATCATCGTACTTTCAGATAAAGACTTGCCATCCCGTTCACTCCCCACCCTTGTTGTCCGTAGTAAGAAAGCATTCCTTGCTTTAGGACATTCAGAACACATTATATTCAGAGATGGGACATATCATTGCTGCAACTTGTAAGGTTGGGTCAGAAAAAGAAATAGGTGGACAAGAGGACGCTTTGACCAGCTACATGACAAGCTAGCAATTGGCCTTGCTATAAATTTTCCCCTCTATATTCACCTCCAAAGTCCAATCTTACGTTTTCATTCTCAACACACCAGCATTACATGAACCTCGCTTATCAAGGCATGAGATTAAAGAACGTTAGAGAACTTCCCAAACATGGAGACATTCAACGAAAATCAACCTGATATGGCATGAAAATAGCATTATACAGAACCGTGCTTATGGCAAGCTCCACTCACCGATGTTAGGCCATAATTTGATTTGAATTTGGTGACATTAATGCAATACACTCCCGTATATACATGAAAGAAGTTTAAATGAAAGTATTACCATTTTGTTATCCAGCCAACAAGTGAAAGCATAGAAATGAAGTGAATGCAAGAGGTTAAGGTAACAACATTATATGACACAAGTAAGAATTCTGCAAAGTTACGGATCATTATACTTTCCAAGCTAATATAACGACCATTTTACAAAACGTAAGAAGCAATACCTAAATCAGTTCGCTTGACAAGGGAAGAAATTAAGAAAGATCAATTTTATTCGACCAATAGATGATGAAGTAAGTCAAAAGGGAGCTCCCTTCAGTCCAAGCACAGAAAAGAGAAGGATGAAATTTTATCTCCCGCATCATTCACACATTCACAATAGCAAACTAATTGAATTTCCATGCCTACTGTGTTTGAATGAATGAGTCGGCAGCTAATTCAAATCCTTCTCCGATCCATGAGTGGACTGGAGGAAGCTCCCTTGAGCCATTTTATATCTCACTGACATGTCTATAACAACATTAAACTCAAACAACGCAAGTGATCACCAACCATGCATACATAAAAAATTCAACGTTGCAGACATCTTGAGGGAGTTGAAGACCTTGAACAGTCGGAATACAAATTGGATACTCTTATGATCATTCAAATTCGTCAAGCAGCCGGGGAAAGCAAACAGTGTCAACCCCAATTATTACAAGGCTACATGCCCAGTCTTTCATATTCTCGCTACATTCATGAAGGTCTCGTCTTTTCCATTGACGAGTCTTTGTGATATTGCTAGGCACTAGATATAATCTGATGTCTACATTATGATTCCAACATTCACTATCAATTGCGAGACACAGAACTTTAATTTTCTACAGAGGACATCTACTGAGGTGGAGAGCTGATAACAAGAGAGTATAATTAGATTATGTCCTCTAGTTGCAGTCAAACTGCGACCAAAGGGACACAGAAGGGCAAAAGAGCAGAAGAAACAAGGGTAATAGAAGCCTAGTAATAGTTTTCACAAAATTTCACAGCCCTGCAATTGTTTGCACTTACAAAACTGTTGTATACCATGAACCTGCTTTCATGTATTGGTAAGAATTACATAATCGACTCAAGTAGTCGAAAATTGTACTGATTCAGATTACTGGGCGGTTGAATTCACCATAGCCGAAAATAATGTTGCAGGAACCCTAACCCTAAGCGATAAGCTTTTTACCACTCAAGGAAGGAAAAAGAAATGGCAACAAAGACACTAAGGACAATTGGATTGCCAAAACGGTAGAAACCCAGAAGTCGTCATGGGGCCCATATCACTCAAAAACACACACAAAAACATGACTGTACTTCAAATCTAATTGAAACGATGTCATGATCTCTGAAACCACATTTACAGATCTACCTAATTTCGTCTTCACATATGTAATACAAATCTAGGATGTGTCGTCAGGTTTCTGCTTTTATTAAACCTAATATACAAGATCAACCAAGGATTATGGTTAAACATCGAAAAGAGCCAAGTTTTTGGATATGTGGCCGCTATCTAATATAAAGGTTTACGAGCGTATGCTATGGGGTATGAGCAGGTGAGAAAAGTAAACATAACGATTAGGTTTAGCTCACTTACCAACTGCTTAATAGTATTATTGATGAGGGCGATTATCTATGGAAACCAAATCAGCTTTCAGTGAGTAATGGTACCTCTTTGCGTTGTCAGGTCGCCAAGAACTTGACAAAAAAGAATCCATCCATGGATTTAAACGAAAACCATCATCAGTTGCACCGTTGTTAGTGATGTAAAAGCTATTGATAGTATTATACAGAATGATGTTATTACTAGGAAGGATATGTTTCAGGCTATAATACGTCTGTAGTATATCACAAAAAGAAGAAGAGAGAAAACAAAAAAAAGAGAGCAAAAATCAAGGACGAGAAGAGGGCAAAGGCAGAGGGCAGAGGGCACAGAGCAGAAGAAGAGAAAATGTCACTGTCCTCATGAGAGTTAGAGTGGAGAAAGCGATTGAAGATTTATACAAATCTGGTAAAGCTCTCTTCATCAATTCATAAATTATAAGAAAAGAAAAAAGAGGAGAGAAAATGGGGTGTATGTTTTCCCTCCGTCTTCCTATTTCTTTCCCTTTTACCTCTCTTTCTCAGTATGAGTCGTCTCTTTATCACAGAAAGTGAGAGATTTTTCAGGAGATGCTGTAAGCATTAACCTTAAAGCAGGGAATGTGTAATTATTATATATTAGATTTGAACAGAAGTTGTTTCTTGCTCTAAACAGGGTCTGACGTGTTTTATACCACATATACATTTATATATATCTCTTAAACAACAGGTACAGTAACGGGTGGTGGGTTATCTTTTTACCGTCAAAAGCGCTGCCCATCTCTTTCTCTATTCTCTACAGTAGTTCATGTTAGCTCTCTAGGTCTCTTTCTAATCCAGCAGAAACTTGCAAGCAAATATCTGTCAGTCTTACATTTAATAAGCCTTTAAAGCAACTCTTCCGTCCGATACTGCACGTTGGTGAAGTCAGGAATTTATTTTAGGAGGCAATATATCCAATCTAGGAGGGCAATGTATCTAATTTACTATAGGCATTTGCATATCTTCTATTCTTTTTTAATAAAAAAAAATTTGAAGGTGGGCATTTGACCACCCTCACGAGGCAGTAGCTTCGCTAGCTACTGTACTTGCAGATATTAGGAGTTGGAATCGTAGAAAAACATGAGACAGAATTTTTTTGTTTAATATTACGGTGTATTAAATTTTGGTTCTTAAATTTCAATCATTTATTTATATAAATTTTGTGTTTATTTATACAGACTTACGTAAAATTTATATAAATAAATAGATGAGATTTATAGAATAGAATAACACACTGTAATTCGAAAAATATAGCAATCGAATTAGTAACTGCTCAGAACCGATAATCATTATCTTGTCCATAACAAATAACAAAATACCCGATTAGTAATAATGAAGTCAAATTTGTGCACGATACTAAATTACCAATTTTGATTAATTAATTTTTAAAATTTTAGACTTTTTTCTTTCAAATCTTTAATTTTCAGGAAAAAACAATGAGGGGTACATTAAAAATTTGACATGATGGAAAAAGTTGGACCATATCAATCATGCAAACAAAAAGAGCAAAAATTAGCTCTTAGGTTCCCATCCCAAAGTCTGATGCAAGATGGTTTAATTCTTGTTACTATAAATTAACCAATCTAAAATTTAATCCAACAATACCAACGTAATTGATTTATTTTGATTTTAACCATTAAATTGGGCTAATTAGAATACCATCTAATTTATTTATTTTGATTCATAATTTTATATTAGTTAGGAATTTCAATAGTTAATTTTAATTTAATAGTTTGTCATATAGTTACATACATAAGGAATTTTTAAATGTTTATATAATTAAAATAAATACATTGAACATAATATTTAATATAAAACACGAAACCTCAAATATATTTACAAGTGATGAAAAGTTAAAAGAAAAAAAGGAGAGCTGTATAAATATATATTAATGTTTGATTAAACAGTGAGTCACTAAAACAGATTTAGACCATTGGATGAAGCAAGCCATGAGTGTTTTGGAAATTGATACTTGTAAACGTAGTGAGAAAAATTACCTTAGAATTTTTGTCAATATACGGTACTCAGAAAATTAATTATTTTTATCTTTTTATTAATTTTTACCACATTCTATATATATTGTATTATGCAGTGCGTTACATATTTTTATATTTTTATTTATACATATTTATTTATATTTTATATTATCATTATTTTACATTACATATTAATTTATCGAAAACAATCTCTCTATCAGATAAGAATAAGGTTGTGAGTTATTAAATTTCTTTAAGTCTTATGTTTTAAGGAGACTCTCGTTGGATATTGTTATTGTTATTATTATTATCTATTTTTGCAATGCATAATATCTGTCTTTCCATAGATAGTTTATGAATGCCCTCCATTATCGTGACGATGAATGTGAAGAACAAGAAAACTTGGTGATTCTAAAAGTGAAGATACCATGTGATTTAATGTCTGCTTGTGCATGAATATGCCAACAAGCTGTTTCAAAATGCTGCAATTTGTTTTCAGATTCCGTCTTCAAATTAGATGTATGTACAATGTAGCCAAATAAATGGACTTTTATATAGTCATCGCCGCAGGTTTGTTTGTCTAGGAAAAGGCGGCCACCGCCATTAGCTCCTTTTTACCGAACAAATCAAAACTCATGTCGCCCTAATTTTCTTTTCCACGACCGCTTTTCGTATTTGTCGTCTTTTCCTAACAAATAATCAATCAACTCTATGCAGGAGAAAAACAATAATGAACACAATAACAAATCTGAATATGATATGCATGCAATATATGAACACAATTTATCTACTTCCTGATTTGATTCTTATTTCACGGTTTGTGTAGGATAGTATAGAATAAAAACTATACAAGTAATCATTGGGTTTACGGACTTAATGGGACATTAGATGAGGCCTAGAAGCTTTATCTTTACTAGTTCGATCTGTTAATGGAATTATATGGTCGATATTATGTTATTTTCATGACGTGTTATGATCAACGATATATTACCTCCATGATGAACTGATAACAAAATTTTTATTAATATTTTTTCCCATTTAGGAGAAAGATTACTGGAAAGTAAATTTCATATACAGGATAATGGCTGTAAAAATCATCAAATAAAATAGATTTTTTTTTTCACATGAAACAAACAAGTCTTTGTGGCCTTAATAATTAATGTTTTTATCAATGTGAAAATAAAAGACAAATAAATAAATTTGAAGAACATGTCAAACTAATCTAAGCACTACAAGCAAAATGAGGTTTAGCAACAAAAATTATCGACAAAATGAGAAGGTTTTCCACTGACAAGCTAAGTTAGCGACGGAATGAGTCGTCAGAGAAACGATCGTAGCTAATAATTAGCGACGAAGTACAAATTCTCCATTGCTAAGTTACCGATGAGATATTTTCTTTTCCGTCGCTATACTTAGCGATGGTAATTTTGGTGTTGCCGATAAATTTAGCGACAGAATGTTTGTTTCGATCAGTAAATGTAGCGACGAACAAGACTCCTTCTTCGGTAACCTTACCAACAGATTTCTCAAATTCGTCGGTAAATTCAAGACTAACTTTATCGATGGATCTTAGTTGTCCGTCGATAAATTTACTGCATTTTACAGATGAATTTTGGTCGTCCATCGATAAATTCACTACAATTTATCGACGGATTTTGTTTTTCCGTCAGTAAATTTACTGATTTTTTTATATTTTTCCTACATTTAATTTTATTTGATAATCTTATGATTGATGTATAATTTATACAATTATCAATTATCTGCTGATAATATTTTGATTTGTTTCTATATTTAATTTGTTAAAACAGAAAGTTGATTGATGATATAAAATAAAAATTATCTTAATTGATAATAAAAAAATTATTATCCACAACAATAAGTATTTAATTCATACAAAATGAATACAACTACGCTATTCATTTAGTGAATGTGGATGCTCTAAATGTTGTGATGAGGTGTTGTCCTTCCCTTTCAACTCATTCATCTCATTACGGAGTTGGGCTATGTACTCCATCGACTGTTGTAACTGAGTTGTCAGTGCTTGTACCGTGCTTCGAAGCTCATGAACTTCTTTGGATGCGGACCGCCTACTAGATGCTACTGTACTAGATGTGGAGGATTGCGAATAATATGTGTTCACAATTGAACCTAAGCCGATCCTTTCACGGTCCCTACTACCTATTGCATGAAGATATGTTTGACTGTCATCAACATCTTCAGACTGCTAAGACTGTCGTTGAATGCTTTCTTATATTTGGTCTTATCAGAAGGCAATGTTTATGTTAATAAGTGACAATCATTAAGCATTAATATTAATTTCACATACATTTAGTTCTCTACATCTAGTGTTGCCGAAGGTCACAATGTCATGCTTTTTAGTATGAGTGTGCAAAAAGAGCTGATAAGGTATAGGCTTCATGCCCATGGACTTTTCCCGCATCAGAATAAAATGTTATAAATAAACTACAATTTACAAAAATTTTGGTAGAATTTTCTCTATTTTTATGATATTTACCCTCTGTTGAACAAAGAAAGTAACTCAACAACACAACCATATATGTCACCAGACATTTATAACATTATCATTCTCCATAATACACATATTTTCATTCAAAAATTCACATATTAAATTAAATTGAAATACATCAAAGTATTAAAAAATAGAATATAAGTGTAAAGTGTAGATACCTACAAGTTTCTCTGCATGCTTGTGGTGGGTAATAGATCCTCCAGTGTGTACATGAAGACTCTCTGCCCTTGATCTTCCATGTCTATTGGTAGAACTACATTCTAAAATGGACATTGCTTCGGGTGATATCCAATATTGTTGCCAGAATTTTGAAAATCGGACCGAACCGGTCGGTTGGACCAGAGAATCGGTGACCCGAAGCATGAAATGGTCTGGTCTAGCCCTTATTTTTTGTGAGTGGTTCACCCGTTCATTTTGCAGTCGGACCGGTAAAAACCGTTGAATCGGTAAAAGAAAGAACCGGCCGGTCCATTTAAAATGCCTTGATTTTGATGATTTCAACTTGAATGAATATTATGATTAGTGATCTTTTTTTTAATCTTTTTAATGAAATATGACTAGTGAGCTTTGTTATCTTATTTCGTGTTGTGTTGGTGAACTTAAAAAAAAACTTGTATGTTTTGAAGTTTGAAAGTTTAAGTTAAGTTTATAATTAGGTAAATAATTAAATAGTATACTTAAAAATTATCTTATATATATAATATATAAAATAAAATTTTATATATTTATTAGTCATCGGTTCGATCAAGGTTGAATTCCGATTGAATCATTGACCCTTGAATCAATTGCTTCTCCGGTTCAGTCACCGGTCCGGTTTTTAAAACATTAACTATTGCCAACGACTCCATATTTCTTCATAAATATAAGGAGGTCATACACTAATCTTGTATATCACACCAACAATGTCTCTATAATGTGTACGACCTTGTCTCTCCCATACTTGATAAATAACCGCGTCAAATTCATAATCCCAAAAAAAATCTTTCTGAAAAAAAGAAAAAACATATAATAAGTACTTATCACCTACAATATTTATCTAATTAATGTATAAAATTAATTACAAAAAATATATTTTTTGTACCTCAAACTCCTGATAATAAAAATCCTTTGTCGCCTGAGAGATATTCTTTCATATATATATCATTTTTAAATTTAAACCTATAACTTAATTATAAACATATGGTGTTTCATGTATTTTCACTTACAGATTATTGAAAATTGTGACGTAAGTTCTTCCGTCAACTCCCTCAGCTCCAAGTTAGAGGCCGCCTCCTTCATCCGTAACATTTCCCCCTAATATCTTTGTTGGTATAAGGGTGGTGGATGGTGTAAAGCTGTTGGATTGTGTAGCAGTAGGTACAGAAGGTGATGCCTCATCTGCATGTGTAGTAGCTGGAGGTACAACATTTGATTTGCAACTGCAAAATGTGATACTTCACCTGGAAAGTAACTGGCTCCATATCGTGGTCTGAACCTTGGTCGCATCATATCATATTTTCTCTTTGGTGACATATTTTAACTTTATATTCATATTTTATTAAATATTCCATAAATATAACAATTTCAATTTAATATATAACAATATATTATTGATTCAATAATTGATTTATTGAATATAATATTCTATTACAAACACAAATTAATCGCTATCAGCGCTTAATTGTAAATCAAAATCATCATCATCTTTTTTTAGACGAATTAGAATCAAACTCAGGTTTCTCTTCTGATCTCCCGTCCTCCTCATCCTCTCCACATGAAATTTCAACATATTTATTATTTGGATCATTCAAAGGTTCATTCTCGTCATATGTAACAATATGCATTTATTTCATAAACATCTTCCTAAAAGGTATGACCGGCAGCATCATAAACCATTTGCATATAAGGATTTTATGTTGAATCCATATTATTTGTTCTAAATCCAATCTCCCTTTCAAACTCATCCATATTTACTGACAAGTTTACTTCATCACCTTTTAAGGTGGTACAAATCATTGGCTCCCCATGTCGTGTCCACTCAAAATAATTTGGAACAAACCCTTTTCACTACAAGAAAATTCAATGAATAGGGACGGAATATCAGGGACGAAAGTAATTCCGTCTGTGATCACTGACGAATTATATGTGTCGTCGGAGAACGAAGACGGAAGTCGGCCTATGCCGATGGAGTCAATTCCGTCGGTGAGAAGCGTCTGGAAGGCTTTAAAATTAACAACGAAATCGTTTTAAATTTACCCAAAACGACGCCGTTTTCGATCTGGTTTTAAGCTTCCTAAAACCCCTCCTCGCCCATTCTCCCGCACCTCTCTCTTCTTCTGGAACGTCCGTCGTCGGCTTGAAGTCTCCCCCTAGTGCCACCGGTTACCGCCATCGTCGCCGCCGCTGTTGGCTCCCATCATTGTCGTCGACACGTCTCCGCCGGCTTCCCCTGCTCCGGTGGTGAAACCTAAGGTACTTGTTAAGTCAGAATTTTGACTTCTCGTATAAAGTGATTTTGATGACAAACAAAAATAAGACAGAATGAAAACAGATGATAGTAACAAGAATGAAAGCAGACGATGCAAAAGCAGACGATGCGAAAGCAGACAATGCGAAAGCAGACGATGCAAAAGCAGACGATGCGAAAGCAGACGATGCGAAAGCAGACGATGCGAAAGAAGACGATGTAAAAGCAGATGTTGCAAAAGCAGACGTTGCAAAAGCAGACGATGCAAAAGCAGACGTTGTAAGAAAACAGACGATGAAAAAGCAGACAAAGAAAGTCGAAGTTATCAGTATGTGGAAGTTACAGAGCGCAACTGCATAACCGTTTCTTTAAAGAATCAAGAAGCAGTTACTCAAGAAGC
>JANZXV010000211.1:6307321-6329730 GCA_027576455.1 Erythroxylum roigii | reverse complement strand
TTCAGAATATATACATATATATATATAGGCGCCAGCTCTCCAGACTAAAAAATTTTCAGAATTTATATATATATATAGGCGTCAGCCCCTTCAAGACTAAAATCCTAGATTCGTCGCTGTCTAAAACGATACTTATTATGAATCGGAGGGAGTAGAAATTAACTAATTATTTTGTTCCAAAGCCATGCTTTAATAAATGCACCGTTTAAGAAGGCTAGCTATCGTTGTTATTTAAACCAATGACAATATTACGAGTAGCAATCAATTTATTATGCGGAGTTGGACAATGCCATGATAGGAAAACAAAACAAGCATACGAAGTCCTTGTATTATACGCAACAACCAACAACCTTACCTTAGTGTGTATAATGTATGCTCCCTTCCCGTTTTTTGCGTGGCAGTTAAGTCCATTCAATTCAACTTGTTAATATCCAATAACTATGTTATTAGAATCCACTCCCGAGACCACTTGTTCCAAGTGAGGAACAGATACGCTAAGGTGTTTTGCGGGGCTTTGAATGGTTCAATTTTGCTGAAAAAACAAAGACACGATATCCTCACCTGAACCATTGACTAATGATTAATTAATGTCATTATCACCAACAACCGTTGACTAATGGTTGATTAATCCGCGTACGTAGCAACTTCGGTCATTAATTAAATTGCGTACATTTAAAAAACTCAATTTTTATAATTTTATAAATTATAAAGATTGAAAGAAAATAATAGTATTAAAAAAGAAACAAAAATTTAACATGAAGAAATTATTTATAATAGAACTAAGCATGTCCTAACCTCGGACACAAGGTACTTTTGCGGATACTCCAGTTTCTAATGGGTTTGAGAAAATAGTTGAAAGGTGACCATCTTCTAGTTCGCATGTAAATCATTAATCATATATGAAGAATCATCAAATCGAAGAGTTTGATTAATTACAAGAAGATACCAATTTCTTGGCGTTCTTTATTCAATAAAATACTAAATGTTCAACCATTAGTACTGTACGAGATAAGTTGGACGCTTGGGTGTGGCTATCGTGTTTCGTGAGAAAAAAGTCCGATGTTAGATAGCCAGTGGTTTCTGGGTTTCAAAACTCGTAAATGTGTATTGGTCCAGCCCACCCTTTATTTTCGTGAGGTAAGTAATATTAATGAATGAGGCATTTGCTCAACTTAGTTTAGGTTGCGTGTGGTCCAAATCTCGTACCACTTCTTCTTAACTCGGCCTGTTTGTGGGAAGGGACATTTTCCGCTGCCGTCACCGCCGTGCAACTTGCAAGTCCCCACGCTGTACTTTGTCTCCCACATGCAAATAACTCCTTTTCATGTCTCAATCACACATGCCTTGTCTACACCTTCTTTAACCTTTTTTCTTTTTGGATCTCATTGATCATTAATACACACCAGAGGATCTCTGTTTTTAGAATAAGAAAGTGATACAAATGTCATATTTTGAGTGTTGATTAATTGGGTGATTGAGGAGAAGGAGTGTGTAAGTTGTAACAGATGGGGTTGGATTTTCATAAAATTATTTAACAGATCACATAAAATGTTACCCAATCACAATCCTCAGCTCCTAAGGGAAGTGACTTCACCGACGTAAACTTCTCTTCAATCGTATAAAAAACAGAAAAGAAAATGATTGATATCAGATCCAGAAACGAGAGTGGATACAGGTGCCTACGTGTTCAAATGGGATTTGATGGGAGAGATAGAGCCCTGATCGCAAGTGTTATCCTCCATGGCCTAGCCAACATGTGAGTCAAGACAACCAAAGGCAACTGGCATGACGTGGCAGCTTAGTAGCCAGATGTTGTGGATCCAAGTAGCTTGGATATTTCTTAGCCACTTGTTTGAGTGGCGGAGACATGTCTTAAGCCCACCCGTGACTTAATTGCCCCCAGTTACGTTTCCAATCCAATCATATACCTTCGTCTCCTCTCTTTTGGATTGTAGGACCATCCTATTCTGTCTAATTCCATGGAATTCTCCATTTTCATCTTGGGTTGATACCAAAAAATCAGAGAGAATAATCTACCTCAACTTTCAATAATGTGAACTTTACGACTTTTAACTGGATGTTGTGAGACTATTCTTTGATCCTACTTAAAGCACCCATGAAAAAGCACAGCATGATAAGACACTTACAGTGAACAAAAGGAAAAAGAAAAAGATCCCCGTGTGTTTATGTAAAGTGAAGGATGTAATAATGGTCTATGAAATCGACTAGGGAATTGCCGGTATTTATATTTTGCAAAGATATTTACTGTACAGATAAGCAGATAAGGTAGCCTTTTTATCAAAGGGTAAAGAAGGTTTTCTCTATAAGCTGAAATTTTCCGATTGAGTTACTCCCTCTTTGTCAGACCATCTCTTCTTCTCAAAGGCAGATCCAGAGAGTCTTCATATGGCTACTGCTACTAGAAGCAACAGTAGACTCTCCATTTCCATGGAGAGGACAGGCCAATGGTACTCTATTCTCTATATGTCTTACTCGTGTATGACCTTAGACCACCTTTATTTTGGTTAAGCTTATGTGCATGCGTTTCCAATTCTTTTCCAGGGTGTTTTCTCAAGAGATTCCAACTGATGTTCTAATTGAAGTTGGTGGAGCTAATTTCTCCCTTCACAAGGTAATCAATTAAGTTAAAACTTACTTATCTAACTAGCAAGGTGCAAGTAATTAGAAAATGAATCTTTATCATATCCATAAATGTATGTGTAAGCAGTTCATGCTGGTGGCGAAGAGCAACTACATAAGAAAGTTGATAATGGAATCTGACGAAGCAGACCTGACGAGAATCGATCTGTCGGACATTCCAGGAGGCCCCGAGATCTTCGAGAAAGCTGCCAAATTCTGCTATGGTGTCAACTTTGAAATCACTGTCCAAAACGTAGCAGCACTCCGCTGCGCAGCCGAGTATCTCCAAATGACCGACGCTTATTGCGACAACAACCTCGTTGGCCGCGCAGAAGATTTCCTCTCCCAAGTTGCGTTCTCTAGCTTCTCTGGCGCCGTTGTTGTTTTGAAATCCTGCGAATATCTTCTCCCCATGGCTGACGATCTCAGAATTGTCCAAAGATGCGTTGATGTCATCAGTGTTAAGGTTAGCACATACCTGTTACTAAACATTACTAGTATCACTAATTGTCTCCTAATAGCTTCTTTCATAATCATATATAGGTATGCAACGAGGCAAATTTTCCAAGCAGATCACCACCGAACTGGTGGACAGAGGAGCTATCAGTCTTGAACATAGAATTCGTGGGCAAGATCATTTCCGCTATGAAACAACGGGACGCCAAAGCACCGACTTTGGCAAGTGCTTTCATCACCTACGCAGAGAGAAACCTTCGCGATCTGGTTCGAGACCACTCAGCCTACGGGTTCAAGTCTTCCGAATGTCCTAGTGAAGATGACTCAGATATCCGCAGGACCCGTCAAAGCGAGCTTCTGCAATCCATAGTCTCGTTGTTGCCTTCAGAAAAGGCGGCTTTCCCAATTCACTTCCTTTGCTGCCTTCTTCGTTCTGCTATCTTTCTCAAAGCTTCCACTTCGAGTAAGAACGAACTCGAGAAGCGAATCTCGGCGATATTGGAGCACGTGACTGTCGATGATCTTCTAGTCCTGTCTTTCACTTATGATGGTGAGAGACTGTTCGATCTGGAGAGCGTTAGGAGAATTATATCGGGGTTTGTAGAGAAAGAGAAGAGCGTGGCTGTCTTCAACGCAGGCGATTTCAAAGAGGTAGTTTCTACGGCGATGCAGAGAGTTGCAAAAACTGTTGACGCTTATCTAGGAGAGATCGCAACACAGTTAGAACTCACCATCTCCAAGTTCAACGGAATCGCGATGTTGGTGCCTAAAGCTGCCAGGAAAGTGGACGATGACCTCTATCGGGCCATCGATATCTTTCTAAAGGTAAACTGAAATTGACATAAACGATCAGGAAGTCACCAATATTTTCTACTCACCAAATTTAAAGGATCTTTCAGAAGTAGATGTATCTGAACTGGTGCATGTCTTCAAATTTTGCAGGCCCATCCAAATCTTGATGAAATAGAGAGGGAGAAGGTGTGCAGTGTAATGGACCCGCTAAAACTGTCATACGAAGCTAGACTCCATGCATCACAGAACAAACGCCTACCAGTACAGATAGTATTGCATGCGCTTTACTATGATAAACTGAAGCTAAGGAGTGGAGTAGCTGATGGCAACACACCAGACGCAGCTACTGCAAGGAGTCAATTGCAGACAGATGTGTCACTGGTTAGAGAAAATGAGGCTTTACGAGCAGAACTCATGAAGATGAAGATGTATATATCGGATATAAAGAAGGGTGGTCAGGGAACTACTTCTGGGAAAAGCAGCAGTGGGTCTCGGAAGGCGACGTTCTTCTCTTCCATGTCCAAGACATTGGGGAAGTTGAATCCTTTCAGACATGGTTCTAAGGATACTTCTAACATTGATGATGGTGTCGATATCACCAAGCCTAGGAGGAGGAGGTTCTCTATTTCTTAATCAGTTTTTTGAATATTTTGTCCAACACTGAATTTGATGCATGAAGCTGGATGCTATCTTCTCCGGACGTTACACCATGTGACTGTTTGTGAGAAATTCGTTGCTGGTATTGATATATAGCTTGGATTAACAGACAATTTTTGCACGAGTATGAGCATTGTGTGGACTTATACAAGTATAAAGATATATGTGAAATAAGATTTATAATTTATTGCTTTAATAATTTATGTTGAGGTATGATCTATTTTCCCTCTAAACATAATTAGTGAACCGAGATTTATAAGTTCGAGTATGCTCATAAAATGATTATAAGAAATTAAGGAGAAATCAATTTGTTGTGAGTGAATTTACTTTGTGTGAGAGAGAAATTAGAAATTTATAAATAGAAGTTGGATGACAAAAATTAAAATTAAATTTATGATTCATTTCATAATCTTAAAATTTTATATTGAAATATAAGGTTTTTGATATACATTTCTAAACATGATTCATAAAATAAATGAATGATTTATAAAGTGAATTAAATGAGTTTGAGAGCAAGTTAATTCGATATGTATAAACTCACTTACAAAACAAAGATGTTAAAAATTCATATATGCATAAATATAAAATAGAATTCATAATACATTACTTAAAAATTTTAGAATAGAATTACTTGGATTTGGTCGGTCTCAAATTCTACACATTGGACTGAGAGTAGTAAATTTGGGTAGGATCCGATCCGGGGATAACTATGGATGCTTTGACTAGTTAGGCCGAGTTTGTTCAAGTGATGGGCTGACATGTAGGTTTGAGTGAAAGACAACAACTTACAAGCATAGGTGTAACGTGAAGCCCCATTTTCGATTTATACAAACCCAACTAAATGTTTTTGTATAATATTTTTATGGAAATCACAACCAATAATGACTCAGGTCAGGTCCCGTCCCGTGTAGTTTTCAACTTGCCAAATACGGCTATAATACTTTCACATAATTCTTAGCATTCTCTTCGTCGGACACTTTTGAGGTATACTGATATATATATATACATGTGAAGGCACACACATATGCAGTGACGGATCTAAAATTTTAATTTTAAGGAGGCAAGAATTTAAACCACAAATTTTTTGTAAGAACAAAGAACTGTATATATGTATATATTCTAAAAAAAAATTTGTGTTAGGGGGCTATAACCCCTACCAGCCCCCTCGATCCGTCACTGCTGACATATGTCTACGCAAAAACAAGTTCTACCGTACTAAAAAGCTCGACATGAAATGAAAGTCCAGACCTCCCTAAATTACATCAGCACTTACACCTACACAAGCTGAGTTAGGGTACACATGGCGTGACATCATTACACGTATCCGTCAGACAACCTTTTTATTTAGGCATAGTTAGACCTAGTCCACATAGCATATCCGGCTACTAATACGAAGTCTCCTCCCCTATAATGCCACATTTGAGATCATATCACTTTTTTTTACTTTTGTTATTTAAAAGTTGTTTTAATTTATCTCATTTACATATTTATACGATATCGATATGAATATGTGGATGAGATAAGTTAAAATAGCATTGAAATAATAAAAGTGGAGCAAAATACATCTCCCTATATTTGAAAGTTTCCTAAACTCTTTCAAAATTATAGGTTCGAAAATTCAAATTACATTATTCAGTATTCATCCATTCAATTTCTAAAAATTCTATTTATTAAATAAATAAGTACTTATAAAATAAGTTAGGTACAAAGTAAAAAATAGATGATAATTTTCTCAAAATTTTCACATGCTATAGGTGTCTAATTTTTTACAGGATTTTTTGTTTTAGTTATTATATTAAAAAAGGACGAAACTGAACTACACTGACCAATCTAAATTGTACTTGCAGAATATATGTTCCACACCTTGTCATGTTGTACAGATCAGGCTGATGAGTGATGACAGATATTATTTTGTGATCTTTATTCGGTCATACTAACTAATTCTACGAGAGACAAACACTATTGGACAATCGAAGCTCAACTGGATGTGCATGTGTATTGCGTAGACACAACCAACCAACACTGTCTTTAATATATAAAACGCAACCTAAATAACACGCTCATCAGTTCCTAGATTCCTTCTTGAAAGATCACTGTCCAATATTCAACTCAGCAACTTATAGAAACGGTTATAAGACAAAACATTAATTCTGCAATTCAATAACCCGTGGCCGTGACTAACCATCGTGACCTTTCCATTGCACATGTTGGAAATTTGATCAGCAGACGTAACTCTTTAGTCATATCAGTTTTGATGTTTAGCTGTGGCGTGACTTTGGTCGTTGTTGATAATTTAAAAGGATGATGTTTTGCAAAATCTTATTCTACCTCCAGTTGTTTTGAGCTGTTTTTGTCGATTGCTTAACGCAAAGTAACTGTGCCAGTAACTGTTAATACTTCAGAAAATTACAAACAGAAAAATTAAATACGTAACAAACAAATTGACAGCTAAGATTTGATAATGCAGTTCAGCACACTTTGCTTACGCTTACGGAGCTCTCACTCGACTTAATTAACTTTCACTTGTGATATAATAGTTTTTTACCCAAGATTTTACTATCCCTAGTATTCACACCCAGTAAAAGTATCCCTAATACTCACACCCCATGAAAGTAAATCATTTTCAATAGCACAACTACATCATGCTATCTTCAATAGAGAATTTTAGCAACAATAATATATTGTTAATAAAGATGATAATTGTTATAAAACCGAAACTAAAACTTAAGAATATTTGGGAGAGTAGAATATAATTCTTCTTATGAAATTGGTATCATTTACATCAAGTTCACCCTTCTATTTATAGTGCAAAATTTCTAATAAAATACTATCATGATAATAGAAGTGGCACACTAACTATTAAGTGGTGCATTAATTATTAAGTGGTGCACTAACAATTAAGTGGTGTACTAACAATTAAGTAATGCACTAACAATTAGTGGCACACCATATTATTTCTATCTTTTATAATATGGACTATGATTTTGACAATAAAACCTATACCTTTTATATTTTTTTAGGTAACCAATAAAGTAAAGGCTAACTTTTCTTCGCAATTTTGTCCAACCTTTGTTGCATTTTGTGTTGCAAGAAAATGAATCTCCTTGCCCTCATCTCACTAAATCTTCATGGCAAACTTCTTATATGCTACATCAAGTTTACTCTTCCAGAAACTATAGTTATGAAACATGTAGCTTTTATAATCATCATCACTAAATACTCCATTGATCAAATTTCAAGCATTGACGATATTTCATTCTACAACCTAAAGATTACCTATTGACAAGATAATCTCCAAAGTTTATTATATCTCATGTGCCTGTAATTCTAATGCACTCTCAAAATCTTTTTGCTATTGTTTTCCTGTCTTTTGTGCTATTTGTTGATTCTTAGTGCTAGGATGATTGTAATCCTAACGCACATACAAATTATTTTTTATGTTTCGCTATCTTTTTAGCTATTTATTGATAACTATTGTTGAAGTGTGTATATGTATTACATCTTGTATAGTTGATCTCTTGTTCACGTTCTATTTGTTCAGTTAGTAATTCTTTTTTAATTCACATACTTATTGGTCATGACAAAGATTATAACGAATTTTACTTCATGTGGATTGTCATTATGTCAGTGCGACATACAAATGCATATCATGCATGGTCCTACGTACGTAAGACAACAATCAATTTAAAAGTACAGGTTTAACCTAGGCTCGATCGTCGTTATGGTCCGAAGTGCCAACTCATAACCAGTTGGTTTCTCTGTTCTAATATCTCCAATTCAGAATCCACCTTATCCATATATAGTCGTTACAGAACTAGCTTTAATCCCCATGAGCACATTCTATGAGATTGTCTTCCTATAAATATCTACCATGAGATTGTCTTCCTATAAATATCTACCATGCACCATCACGCTCTCTTGTTTCTTTCGTCTCCTGCTGACAGACTCACATGTTCATTCATTTTCGTTTGCTTTTGCTTTTTCCTTTTCCGTGACAATTAGATGTCGTCTACTACTGCAAAACTGTCTTCTAAAGCACCGACCCACGAGAGTCTTCTGATGAGAAGATGGTTAGGATAAATATCTGATAGTGTACATGCCACTTGGTAGTCAAGTTTGGCTGACTGTAGATAAAGAATGCCAACCAAGCCAACATAATTGATAAGGACCCAAGTTTCAAATTACGAACTACGAGTTATACTACATTACATTTACTGTATAAAAACATAATTACGATAAATCGCGATTAGACTAACTTGATAGGAGAATCAGTAGCTAAATGGAAAATAATGTTTGGTAAAATAGCTTAAAGAAGGGGACATGTATGTACGTAAGTTGAGCTGAATAATTAGAGCAACTGACTCTGTTTCTCGATGGTCCATTGCTAGTACTAAAGTGGGTCATCTAAATGTATGTTATCACTTTGCATGCTTATATCTCTGAGTCAGTCGTAAAATACAAAAAGCTGCTAACTACTACCTTTTCTTTAGCAAAAATCTTCCATCTCCTGTCACATTGTAGATGGAGGAGGACCACCTTCACCTGATGCAATTCAGCCTCAGAAAACTGGCAAAATTAATGTAACCGGAGGACCATCCAGGGTCGTTCGTTCCTAAATATCTGGTGGAACCAAGAAAGGTTTAACCAGGATCGTACGAGCATTGTAATGCAGTGATTGCGGTCATTGCAAAGAATATTCTTCGTCACAGTCCTAATACTGATATGATTTTTGTAATTTATGCCGTGCATGTGATTCTGCAATAATGATTGCTTCCCTTAAGTCCAATAAATAACTACTTGGAAGAAAGAATATAGTTGAGCAAGCAGTCCAGAGATCGATGTCAGTCACTCACTGAGTTGAAGAGGAAAGAACCTACGAGATTATTGATTCAGTCAGCAAACTATACGAAACTGCATAAGACTTCGGTTGTCTTGTCTTTTGTCGTATGTTTCAGTACTTCGTGATGAGTATTACACATTGTTGAATCAGAGGTAAGGATAACAGTTCTGATTTGGATCCAGGGAATGGAGATTTAGTTTTTACGTTGATTTGTTCATATCATTAATTTTCGTCCTCTAAAATATATTAGTTTTAGCGCACAGAAAAATGACATTCGGGTGTTCTTTCCCCTTTGCTTATGTAAATGTCTGAAACGGGACAAACTTATAGGCCCGAGTTACCATCAGAGCTAGAATTTCCTATGCAGTATCCATGCCATAAGTTATTTTCCTTTTGGTCATTAAAGAACTCAAACATAAGCTATGTGTATAAGAGTCGAGTAATGAGCTAAAGCTTGCAAAATCTACAAGCTTTTCAAGGTAATGTTGTACGAGTAAAAATTGCTAAAAACAAGAAGCAGCGAACAGCAAAGGTATCTGTGGATATACTCTTTAACAGGTAAACTCCAAAAGGTAATTTATAGCGGTATAGCGTACAGCATACATATAATGACCGGTTTTGAAATTCAATCACACATTAGTAAGGAGTGAAAAGTCAGTTCAAAGACAACAGACGATGCAGCTCATGCTTTCACTTTAAACTGATTGATATCAAAATCATCACTCCTGAATTACATTTTCTTTCACTTTTAGCCATTTCCTAAATTAGAGCAGAAGAACAACTAAAATTACAAAACATAGTTTGCTTGCCCCAAATTTTTAAACGTTGGAGAACAGATGCATCAACCATTTACACTTTTCAACCTAGCAACCAGCTCATCCTGCACGTGTGAAGAATATGATTAGAGGCAAACTTAGACTGAGAAGAACTCTAACATCCTTGAATTTCTTCGGCTTCCAAAAATTTGTCCATGCATCCAAACACACAGATCAATTCAGAAAAGTTGTCTCATGCTTACCTTTTTGCCTTTAGTTGGAAGACCTCGTGCCCTTAGAAGTGCACGAAGCCTCTCTACTGTCAAACACTGCAAGTCCTTATCAGATGTGCGGCTAGCAGATCCCTCTGGACACCCAATAGTAGAATACTTGCAATGAGTGCGATGTGGCTATTATCTCAAAGAGAAAATGTTGATGACACTAATGTTTGCCGCACAGAAACAAATTGGTGGCATTTAAGGACAATGGATATTTTCAACAATACACCTATTCCCAAAAAACTATAAATATCCTCATGAAAACTAGACTTAGTTAATTGGCTGTGACAGAGGAGGAAAACCTATATATCTACATCAAAGGCTCAATCTTATTACGCTCTACTTGCAAGAAAAAGGTTCCTTATTCTGTTGACATTCTGAAAGTTTGGAAATTACAAGCAATACCTTCATTGACTAAACTTCATCCGAATATTTTTACAGAGAAATCATATGGGAAACTATAATTTTCAGCTGTTGTTATGAAGCTAAGGGGGATTTCTGATATGCATCTATGAAGATACTGTCCCTTCATAGAAATGTTATGAAATTTAATTTATAACTCGCCTTAACTCACTCCAAATTTATGACAAATTCATGCAAGAACTGTAATAAAACATAGATGTTCTACTATTTTCAGAGTAAATCATAAATATGAATGCAGACACAAGACATAATTGGAGAGAGGCACATATCCAATAATATTGATTAAAGACAAGGCACAGCTGCTCACCTTGTCGAGGACCAGTTTGACTATTGTTTCTCTTAGCAGATGCTCTGCTGTCCAAAACCCTTTCCGGGGCCCTAAAAACATGATCAGCAAGCATTGAATATACTGGATATAATCATATAAGCAAAGTAAGTCTTGTAAAACTACAAACAGCAGAGACACAAAAGCATGAAATTAGATAAACATTTTCAAGGATATGACTGCAACGTAATAGTATGCCAAAGCATATAGATAGCTACTAATAAGAAAGCTAACTAAGGTGGAAATATAACCTCTTTCGAGATCCATCAGTTGCATGTGCACCTTTCATGTCCTTAGAACTGGATTCCCCTTTCTGCTTCTTAAGCTGGAGGGATCTTATCAGTATGTTTGTTTGATTAGTCTTTATCAGTTGACCCTCTGCAGCAAGAAAGAAAAGCTTAGCTTTCCCAATTATAGTGCTGTTAAGCATATGATCACTACACAAACAATAAGCATCTACTATTCGCCTATCCATGTCAACTTGAACGACTCCGATCAGGCTAGCAGACTAAAGGACATGGATAACTTTATAGCTATTAAACTAATAAGGTCTTTGACACATACCAAAGATGAGAAAGCCTAAAATTTAAAAATCAAGGCAAACCTGGAGGTGAGGTGTCACGGTCACAAATATAAACACGCATGCCACCCTGTGCAAATGAAAAAGTGAACACAGAAAGGTTATAACAATGGGAGACAAAATGTGACTCTAACAGTATAAAAGGAAAATTCATGTTTAATAAGGTACTAGAAGCCTAATGCTAAACAAACAAAGAAGAAGAAATCAAACAGTGAGATGGACTTCAGCCATAAGTTTTCAGATCTCCGTGATTTTTGGTCCTACAAGAACTGTTTTTTCTCAACATGGTCTAGGGGAGAAGTAGGTGAATAAACTGGATTATTACTCATAAACACAAGAGGATGATGAAGTAGTTTTATATATCAAATAAATATTTCATCACTTCATTCAATCGCTTGCAGGTTTAAAATAAACAATTTAACGTAATGATTGCATATTTGCATTAGCCAAATCCCCTATACCAATACAATTACAGTTAGACCGGCAATTTTGATGCAATGCTCATCATTACATTGCATTACATTATCCCTTAAATTTCATCTCCAATTCCATTCTATTGCACCCTACCAAACTTTACCCAAGTTCACCCCTTACCTTAAGATGAAAATTACAACGACACGAAACAATAACAACAACAAAGAGACACCTTCAATTACATCCAAAACCACAAAAACACACACATGCCTTTGAATGTCGTCAGTAACCCATCAGAAAGACCGTGTCTTTGCATCATATGCAATGAGAAAATGAATTATGCCATTAATCACATAGCATTCTTGAGGACAGTTATTCCAAACACACACCAATCGAACATTGAAAAAAACTCCCGTTCCAAGATTAAAGACAGGATAAACGACGACAACTTCATTCCCACAAATTTCCAAATCAAAACAGAAACAGCAAACAAAAGTAGGTTGCTAAGGACTAAAATAAAATCCAAGAATTGCAAAAGTTTCCCACAGTTTCTGAGGAAACAAACAGAATCCCAATTCAAGAAACAAGAAGAAAGAAGTACAAGGAGTGATGAAGTTGAAGCAACAGCAAGAAGAAAGAAGTACAAGGAGTGATGACAAATTACCGGATTAGAGGAGAGGACGGTGGAGGATAAGAAGCCGCGAGAAGGAAGATTGGTGAGGAATTTGGAAGCCCCAGTAGCCGTTAGATTTGAATCGAACGGATGGGAAGAGGAGTCCTCCATGGACTGGCGCTAAAAGGAAACCCTCGAGCAAGACTGGCTGGCGGGAGGGAGGGAGAGAGAGAGAGAGAGAGGCGTAAAGAGTAAAGAAGAAGACTTGAGTGAAATATTAGTCAAATCCGGTGTTTGACCAATATCTACGCACTCGACGTCGACGTATTTTGATAGGTAAATACATGGTTAAATTAATTTTAAAATTTAAAATTAATATTTTATTTTTTAATAATTAATAAAAAATAATATAAGTGCTTAGTATCGTATCATAAAATTTGTTAATTGAAAGAAAAGAGAATGAATTTAAAAGAAAGGGAAGTTTTTATTTTGTAAAGTGATATGAATAAAAAGGTACTTTATGCTAAAATAATGCATTTGATAAAAATTAATTATTAAAATATCCAATTATTTAATGGCTATAATTGTTGGTTCAGTCGGATTTTGTCGGGGCTGAACATCGTTATTCAGATCCATGATTCTGATTGATTTCGACTACATGATATCTGCAAAACAAATAAGGCACGCCGGGGGTTGGTTCCCGGAAGGCCCCTCCGACGCTCAAGTTAGTGTTTTTGTCAGAGTTTTGATAATTGAGAACAGAGACAAGTAGGGTTTTTCTGTCTCATACCTGCGTCGTGAGGAGATAATCAACTTATATAGTAAATACCTGTTAGGTTTAGGTCATTGTATATGAGTGGGAGGTGGCCACTTGCAAATGGGCCGTGGATATGTGGACCTGAGCTTGGGTCTAGAATAGCTTACCCAACCAAAATTCAATTCTTCTTTATCTTCAAATCTATTATTCCGTTGGATTCTTCTTTTTGATAGGAATTTGTTGCATTGCATAACATGTTGCATTGTATAACCCAAGCCTGAGTTACCCATTTAGAATCGAACGTGAAAGGGAAGAAGTAAAAAAATATAAATAATACCAAATTTCGATTTCATGATTTTAAATGAGCTTTTCAAGGTTGAAACAATCCCGTTTCTACGATCACCTTTACGAGCACGATATTAAAATCATCAAAACTTCTGTATTAGATTCTCCAAACTATTGAAATCGTGTTTCTTGTGCTAATCTCCCAAGATTTGGCTACGCAAGACAGGTATTGACGCTTGCTAGTGCCCATCCAGAAAGTTGTGACTTGTGAGAGATTCCAATTATGGAAGACAAGGAAAGAAGAAAACAAGAAGTCACAGAGCATGTAGACATACGAAAGCAAGAAGTCTGGAGTTGCGGGGCGGGAACTGATGGACAGTTGGGCACCGGCAAGCTCGAGGACGAACACAGCCCTCAACTCCTCCACCTCCCTTCACTCTCCAGAAAACCCATCTCCATGCTCGCCTGCGGCGGTGCTCATGTTCTTGCCTTGATCTCTGGTATGTACCGACCCTTTTGGATGCTTGTTTTTATTTCGGTTTTACTTCATATGAACTCATCAAAAATTTGTACTATTTCTTACGTAAATGTTTCGATGAGTTGATTTGTAGATGGAAGAGTTCTGACATGGGGTAGGGGGACTTCTGGGCAACTAGGCCACGGAGAGATGGTCAATTGCTTATATCCAGTGCCTGTGAAATTCTTGGATAGCTATGTGATAACTCATGTCTCTGCTGGATGGAATCACTCTGGTTTTGTTTCAGGTTCATCCTGGTATATCATGACATCAATTCCTTCCAATGTAATGAATTTTGTAACCTGTGACTTTCCTATTATATGCTAGGCCCTTTAGTTACTTTCTTACTGTTAAAATTTATTCTTTATGTCCAAATCGGATATGGATTCAATGGAGAATAGGTCCAAGTTTCGTTTATAGCTGTTGTTTACTGAAACCTTCTATGCTTGTATCTCTTTTCAGACTCAGGGTGCCTTTTCACTTGTGGAGATGGCTCGTTTGGCCAGCTTGGACATGGTGATTACGGATCACATTGTACTCCTGTTAAAGTCTCGTTCTTTGGTAATGACCATGTTGAGCAGATAGCATGTGGCATGCGACATTCACTTGTCTTATTGAGAGGTAAATAGATTGTTGACTGTTTTTCCATGTTTTGGAGTTACAATGTGAGCAACTATGATAGAAGGCCCCTTTCATTGTGGTTAGGAATTGGGATATCTTGTTACAAATATTGCTTCCAACTATGTAATTACAATTTATAAGTAGATGGAAATGGAATATATATATTTCTTTCAAGTTCTTTGATATATTTGGTTAAGAAAACATACCCAAACAGCAGGATAAGCATGATCTGTTGCTTAGATAATGAAGAATATCAAGATTGATTTCTCTGTGGCAAAGTTTGGTAAGTGATTTGTTTGCGGTTCAATGAAGTGAGTTGGCTTAACTTGGGACTTAAATCCCCAATTCTGGTAAACCAGGTTTATATTTTCAGAACATTAATCTAACCAATCCATTCAGTTCAAGTTGGTTCTTCTCATTTCTATGCAGATTATTCACAGACCCAAGTTTATGGTTTTGGTTCTGGGAAACGTGGTCAACTGGGTATTTGTAGAGATAAAATCAAATCAGTAAATGTTCCTCAAGTTACATGTGGAATTGAAGATATTAAAATTGTCAGCATCGGTGCAAATGGAGATCACAGTGCAGCATTATCTGGTGAGAGCAGTTACTTTCCGGTTTTGATTGAAGCATTGATTTCAAAATAAGCTTGATGTTTTTATTCAAACTATACTATGATGTCTACTGGTCCCATCAGCTGATGGGCATCTGTACACCTGGGGAAGAGGGTTTGCTGGCACTTCGGATTCTAACACTCCTAAGCGTCTCCTTTCACCACTGTCATTCACGGGAGTTGCTCTTGGATGGAATCATGCCTTAGTATTGACAGGTGGATGCATGAATTTCACCCTCACATGCTCTTTACACCTACTTACCTTAGTACCTACTTAGGGGATCTGGTGTATCATATGCTAATAATGGTCCTGTTCCTGTGGCTATATATATAACAGGTGATGGGAAGGTATTTATGCTTGGTGGCGTCCATCATGGAGTGCTTAGTGATCTTGAGAAAATGAACCTATTGAAGCACGCTTCTGGTATATCTTTGAGATAATTTCAAGTAATATCGAACTTGGTATGCCTTCCATTACTAATGCATTCCTAGACTTGAAATCATATTTCTCAGAAGCTGGTTTGCTTAGAGTTCTTGGTCTTGATGGTGTGAAAATTAAGCAGATTTCAGCTGGAGCTGAACACTCCGCTTTAGTGACAGGTAAATGATTGTTTTAAGAGACTCAAATTTACTTTTCTTATTGTATCATTAAACAATATGCTTTCGTTTTTTTAGCTATTTCATTTGTGATTTTATAACAGTGGATGGAGCAATCAAGATGTGGGGCTGGGGAGAACATGGGCAACTTGGCTTGGGGAACACGAGTGATCAAATTAACCCTCAAACACTTTCTCTGCAACATGAAGTTTGGGATGAAGAATCCAGAATAGAAGTTTATTGTGGCAGTGGATTCACATATTTTGTGAGGTCAATCTCCAGTACCAAACCTGAAAATATTTCAGAATCGTAGAGCATGTCCTAAATGCTGTAACAGATCATGGTGAGTTCTTCAGTGCCCGGTTCACTTCTATCCTCAAAACTGTTAAAATTGCTGACGTTATTGTGCAAGGTGTAACATCATGAAACTACTATTGGTAGTTTGTTTGTTGCATAGCTGAATGTGTTAAAGGTCCTCTTCAGGGCATAATATTAATGAAAGCTCCCGAGATCTTGGAACCTTTCCGCAGGGTCCCCTGTAATGTAACAACTTCCATACTAAGCACTAGATGAGAGTTATCAAATCCTTTAGAATACCGAAGTAAGTGTAGTTCATTGTTCATGCCACAGCTTGATAAATTTAAAGTTTAGTTCATTGTTCATGCCACAGCTTGATAAATTTAAGTAGTTTAGCATTTCCTTGGATCATCGTCAATCACACAAGTACAGACATTTAAGTCCAATAAAGACATGAGAATGATTTGAGGAAAGCCGTACAAAGTTATCTACAATTGAAGTTTTGGTTTAGGGAAAGCAACTAAGCAAGTGTAGGCAAGACATACTTGGTCTTCATGGAAGCGATATTTTATCTTTTGACAGAACCAAAATTATAGTTTCACTCTCAGAATAAATCGTGATATCTCGTACACATGATCTCTTGGTATGAGTTACCTCGTCAATATAAGATGTTTTGGATTTACATCTCAGGTGGAGGTACCAATGATTTTCTGCAAGAGAGTCAGTTCACGGTTAGATTAGCATATCAAAACACCATTATCATACAGAGTACGAGTATGAGCTCTTACAAAAGAACGACATATAGCAGAAATGAAAGTTTAGTCCGTAGGTACTAAAAGTGATGTTCGGATTATATGAAATGAAAACTCATTCAAATCAATATACATAATCCAATTCGTCCTTAAATACCTTATACAAATAGGTGATCAAGTGAGTACGCTGCTCATCTTAAGCTCAATAGCTCATCTTAAGCTCAATAGCTTCAATTCGTAACAAATTTCCGAGATCCCACATTCACCCTTCTCGTGGTTCAGCCGGTCTGCTCACCTTTCTAATTTTATATTTCAATCGTTGAGGAAGGAAAATAATTCTTTTTACTTTTGTATTCCTCAGCTATGATATAGACCAATTTAAAAACAAAGAAAGTAAAATTATGAACGAGTTTGAGTTTTGACTAGTTTGAAGAGAAACCAAAATTAATTTGATTAACCTGGAGAGGAACTGATTGAGGATGTACCACTAAGTTGGCAGCTGAAAAGGTCAAAGTTAAAAACAAGAATTTGAAGCTGGAATTAGCAGGTGAATGATGGAATCGTCTATCTAGCATTCCATTACCTATATTTTACATGGAAAAGCTTTTCTACACAAAATGTCCAAAGTGGTTTGGAATGGAAACTCCCTTGAGAACTCGACCATCTATATACACGGCAACGAATAAAAAGATCTGTCATATGTATTGGTTTTGTCTTCTCAATGCCCACCATTGAGTAACTCTATGTACTCATGTGATGATTAGTAAATTGTTGTCGAATCCTCCGTTGTTGACGACAGGACGCAGGGGATCAATCCTCCATTCACCATCAACTATGAACTTAATCTGTGCCGTAAGGTAAAATGCTGAGAAAACTCTCATTCAAGGAAATAAGCACCTATGAACTACATAAAATCAAGTTGGAAAATGACTTACCTCATAACGACCTGGATATAACTTTAAATACAAGGAGAAGATGCCCGTACTTGACTTTTCCATCTTTCTCTGCAATGCAATAAGGAAATGGTCATTACTCACATCGTACCCGTAATTCTGACTCAGCAAGTGAGATGGGAACAAACCTGGGTGGTCCAACCATCAAAAGATCCTGCTAAGAGCACCTCTGAGGCAGGATTAGGCCACACTATGCAAGCAGTACGAAGAATTTGTAAGGCTCTGTGAACATTGTCAACCTTCTTCTGTTTCTCTTCTACTATCTTTTGTGCATCACTGTGAGAATCATAACAAGACATTGTTAAATTAAAACTAGACCTAAGTACCATGACACTAATAAATTTGTGCATACATTACTGCAAGTGCCATTTTCCCATCTAATACTGCTAGTTTTGCCCGTACAGAGCGCAGCTTATCTTGAGCATTCATGATCTCGTTTTCTTGGAACTCCCAAGCATCAGAAAGCTTAAGCAAATTGTCTGTGGTGTTCTCATCACCCTAATGCAAAATAAATCTCGAGGTTAAAGAACATTAAAGAAACCATCAGCCAATTTGCTGTGCAAAAGGTGAGAAAATTCTAAGTCTAACCTCTGAATAAAAGCTTAATCATAGACCTTTATCACTAGCTTGTACATGGTGACCAAATCATGATTAAATCAATAGCAATGACCATTTAAATTAATAAGTGTTAAAATAATTCTCATATCCTCATGCTAAACAATACATAAGCAACCATTTACCAAATAGAAACATAAAAGTAACCATGCCAGCTAAATACCGAAGTCGTCTCATTTGTGAAAACAAATATACAAAGTGAAGATTATCAACAAACATAATAAAATAAAATGTGGACATAAAACATAGATATCAGGTACCCACAATTGTAAATGCGCATTCACCGGTGTTTGACTTCAATGTTTTAAGTACCGAGGAAAGCTCCAACTCAAGGTGTTGAAGGCGGCTTTTTATGTCATTGTGACAAATCCTTTCATGGGAGAATTCTTCCTTACTGTTTGGAGATGATTTAGAAACCTCCCTTACTTCAAATATTTCATCTCCTAAATCACCCACCTTAGACTCCATTGCATTAGGAGGAAATTCATCAGCTGCACATTGCATACAGGTAAAGTAGTTAGTAGACTTGAGCTGTTTAGCAATGAAACCTGCTAAAGCAGCCAACGGAATACCTTCAAATTCCATATCTGAATTCCCTGTTCTCTGAATGCCCCAAGCCCTCTTCATATCTGACTTTGGTGAGTTATTGTGGCCATCAAAGCTCGAGGACGTACTTTTGTGGCCAATGTGATCCACTGTGTCAGAGGCTACATTGTTTTTGGGGCTTAATGAACCAAATTTGTTGCTTCTTGTTAGGCCAGCAGCTGTCTTTTGCAATACAACAAAAAGCCCAAGTAGGGGTAAAGAACAAGCATGAAGCTGCTCGAATATTTTATTGAACATAGGAAACTAATGAAGATGGACATTCTTAAACAGACTAATTAATACACCTAAGCCATCTGTCCATTCATTGGTTTTAACTCAATTTGATGATAGACAATTTCAGAAACAAAACTACTAAATTATTGACCTTTAAATTGGCTATGGCGGAAAGTAGTAACTGTATCATATTTTTTTTCTCTCGTGTAAACTGAAGAGCCCTATATAGTGCTTTGGCTTGTTTCATCTTGTTCTTTATGCTTGCATGCTATGAGAAACTTGCTCATTATTTTACAGTACAATTATAGTTCAGATTTCAGTCATTTGTCCCTCAAATTGATCAATATTTCATGGGTTTCAAATGATAATAATAACAAATGAATCTAACAGGATGCTTAACATGAAAAAAAGTTGAAACATTAATACAAAATAGTTTCGGATAATTGGTACACCAATCGTTTCATTAATGGCATTAGTTGTAGGAAGAGATGTTATGAACTATATCCTGTCACTAGGTTACAGTTACAGTATAATCATAGAACTACTGGAGATCATCACTGAACATTAAAGGAAACGCTCATCAACGAATATTATAAGAAACGAACTTACCCCATTTTCTGAAGCGCCAGCCAGACAATCATTTTTAAGATCATTACTTTGGACATTAGTACAGCTAGCTCTCCCTTTCAAACTAAAACCAAGATTCATATTCCTTTCCTTTTCCAGTCTATGTAGTATACCATCAATCCCTGAGTCATCCTCCGCCGCTGTTTCTCTAAGAGTATCAGAAAAAGGTCTAAGATTCCAGAGAATTGGTCAATCATAAAAAAAAAAGGAGACTCAAAAACTGGGATAGAGCTTGAAATGGAAAAAGTCACAATTATTTTGTCTTAACACTGGAAGCCGCTTAACAATATATACACCACAATGAGGAAGAAGATACGGATAAGGTTGGAAAGAATTGAAATGGAAAAAGTCACAATTATTTTGTCTCAACTCTGGAAGCCGCTTAACAATATATACACCACAATGAGGAAGAAGGTACGGTTAAGGTTGGAAAGAAAAATCACTGAACCGCGCTTATCCCAATTACCAAAAATGATGACAATGACAAGATTGTGACCTTTCACTCAGCCGTTACGTTGAAGCCGCATCCCAGTGTCAGTGGACAACCGGGCACGACCGCTAAGTTGGCAATCAGACAATAAAGTTCATCCTAAAAGTTTACCTTGGTCTCACAAACTTCAAAACTAACAAGTAACTAGCTTACTCTGATAATTAACACGAAGTAATCTACAAATAGTTAACAATTGACCGAAAGTAGAAGCCTCACAGTGATCTACCCGACGAGGAAGCTGACGCATGAGAATCGACGTGAAAGAAAGAGGCTTGATAGCTGCTCTGTTCCTCACTGTTCACGAAAACCCTTTCTTCGTTCAACGGGTTATGGCACTCTTCATCCCTCAGCAAACCCCACCCATCATCTACATTATAGACAATCCCCTGTTTCTGGTTTTGATGGTCATCCAAATCCCAACCCATTGCGAGCCAACCTCCTTGCTTCAGAATAGACTCCACAAGATCAAATCTTCCAGCATCAATCAGCTGTTTCTTGCTTGGAAACGCCTTTGGGTTCTCTGAATTGTTCATGAACTCCAAAATCTCCGCTTCCAAAGCAGAGTCTCCCTCACTTTCCCAACCGTTTTTGGATCTCCTCACAAACCTACTACACGCCCAAAAACAATCCCTAAAGTTCCTGCTCTTCACGCCCTCAAACCCCAGCGAACTCACGGAAACAAACCGCACGGACACTATCCGTTCCCGTGTCTTCCTCTGATATCTTGTGGAATTAGAGTGGAAAAGAGAAACTGGTACGTAATAGGTGTTCAAATATGCGAAGAAATCAGGCCAAAAACGGAAGTTAATAGGAGAAGCAGTAAACGAAAGCATGGTTCAGGCATCTCGTCGAACAATATAGAGTCGACACATAGCAGAGAAACTGGCTGTGCAAAAGATATAAAAAGACGGGAGCAGTAATCAGTTAATAAGTTATAACATAGGCCTGCGATAGTGCCTTTAAATTTAAAACCTTTTTGATTCATATACATCGAAGACGCGTAGATCACGTGATGACCGGAATCTTTTTGTTTGTGAGAATGAGACCCCTCACTATGCCCAGTGCCAACCAAACCAACGATAAGATCTATTTGTTCATGTTGGGTCAATGGGATGTATGGGCCTTTTCCTATTCCCATAAAACCTCGACCTCTGCAAATTCTACCATTAGTAATGCACCAGAAGCGAATGGCCCATGATACAGCCCTGTTACAATTAAGGTTAGCTTGAGCTTTGGGTGAAAAACCTAACGACATAGGCTCCAAAAGCTCACAACTTTTCTGTTCTTGTAACAAGACAACTTACACTGTTTGGTTCAGTTTTTGAAGGGTCAATAAGTACTTTTTTTTTTTTACTGTAAAAGCTTTTTTAAGAAAAACTGAGTGCTTGATTGTAAAATCTAAAAACACCTTTTTTTTGTCCGTAAAAATGACTCTTTTGGAAGCTGAAATACATCTTTTTGATAAGCTCAAATTTGGAGCTTTTCAAAAAAGCACTTTTTCAAGTAGATTTTTCAGATCAATTAATGAGCCTATTTTTTAGTTCATTTTACTTTTATGTTTTACACATAATTTTCACAATACCCACAAACACATATTCAAGTTTATTTTGAGATTTATATAATATTATTTGACTTTTTTATATGTTTTAATATTTATTTTTATATTAGTTTTACTTATATTATAATCCATATA
>JANZXV010000211.1:6261618-6277268 GCA_027576455.1 Erythroxylum roigii | reverse complement strand
AATAGGTGAAGAGGAAGGAGATGAGAGAGAGAGAGAGATAGAGAGAGAGTAAAAAGGAGTCGGAAATGAGTCAAGATTCTCTGTTCAATATTATGGTGTCTTATTGTGTCCAATAAATCTCAGTCATTTATTTACGTGAGTCCCGCGTAGATCACGCAAAATAAATGGCTGAAGTTTTATGAGACAAAATAAGACAGTAATATTGAACATATGATCTGAATTCGTCGGAAATTGGATTTAGGAAAGAAAGTTACAAGCTTTACAGCTTGGGCTTTGATACCATAATATATTTAGGTAATTGGCAAGCTTATTTTCTTATTGATGTCATCATGTCTATATATATGGAGTTACACATGGTAAGTAAATTATGTTGAGTTAATAATCCATGATTGGTAACTTAATTTTGTTTTCTGAATCAATAATCCATGATGTAAGGAATTACGTTTACGTGATGCTATCAGATACATAGAGCAAAGAAAGGCGGCTAGAGCCACAGTGCTAGTCCACTGAACTGTGAAGTGTCATCGACCACCACATTTTAACCTTGTGTATGGCGTCAAGTCTTTTAGAATTTTCTTCCTTATTCGTTTTTTCTTAAATAAGATTTGTCGTGTCCAAGGCTCCAAGCAATAGTTAATATCCATACAGACACGCATGCCTAATCTTTGCTCATCCACTTGCTCTTCATTTCTGGTCTAATCGCTCTTCCCACTCCTTCTGAATAAACTAATAGTAAACGTCTCTCTTGTTCTCCGATATCACAGACATATATATTTAAACGATCCCCGAATATCTAAGCTCCAAACCCAGCATGCCCGGACCGTCCCAAGTCAAATCCAGTGATCATCATTATGAGCAATTTCTCACCACCAATATGACGCCAAGCAGAGTGCTCAGGATTATCCTGAGTGACCCTGACGCTACTGATGATTCTTCCAGCGACGAAGAAGAAGAAGTGAAGAAGTGTGTATTAAGGAGAGTTACAAAGAGAGAAGTCAGAGAAATAAGATTATTCGATCCATCAACAACACAAAGTTCCCCTGAGCTAAATAAACCACAGGCCCCAGAGCACATTAAAAAGAGACCATCTTCAGCAATATCCGCAGTATCTCCGCGGCGGAAGAAATTCAGAGGCGTAAGACAAAGGCCGTGGGGGAGGGCAGCGGAGATCCGAGACCCAAATAGACGAAAACGGGTCTGGTTAGGCACTTTTGACACTGCTGAAGAAGCAGCGCGTATGTACGACAGAGCAGCAGTGAAGCTCAAAGGGCCAACCGCCATAACTAACTTCCACAACCCTGACGACTTCCACGGCACAATGCAAACGGAGCTGCTGTCCCATGCAGCTGTCGGAGATGATCATCAAATAGATCGGCTCAGTAAGGTGGTGTCATCTCCGACGTCCGTGCTAAAGGATCAGTTCCAAGTACAAGAACTGGGATATGGGGACTTAGACGCTTTTAGCTTTGGACTAGAGATGGACGAAGAACATTTACGGGGGTTGTATACAGGTAGCTGTTCTCGGGATCATCCTGTGAATGTTGTTGACCTCAAAGATTTTTGGGTTGATTTGGATCTCCAATTTCTGTAATCAGACGACTCGCTGGGGAATTTGATCGTATCATCCATTATAATGCGTCGTAGTACGTGGGCCATATAGCTTATACAAGCTATAAGGTGGAAGTTCATGTTTTTATTTTTAAATTTACTATTTTTTTTTTGAGTTTTTAGTCTCTTTTTCAAAATTTTCGGCCGCTTCCGCTATCCTTTTAGATTTATTAATTGACGTATCGTATCGGAGTTTTAACTTTGCTCACTAAAACATGTACGTCAAATTTAAAAAAGATTGGGTTCCACCTGAGTTTTGATACAACGAGATCTAGTGCCTTATTTGAATTATCCTCACATATTTAGTTTTAATTTTGTTTATTTAAATAAAAATATAAATATATATTTTAGTTAGTTAATTTATATATATCCGTTTAATTAAATTGAGTTAGGCTAAAAAATAATATTACAAGTTTAGCTATGTTCAAACATTATATTCAATTATTCAAATTTTAAAAAATTGAAATAATAATCACATAACATATAATTACAATATTCTACTCTAGAGTAACTTGATTTTAAGAATTTAAGACTGCGTTAAATTACAAGATGGATGCATACATATATATATATAACTCGCACCATTTTGGTTTATTGCTCCTTCATTTGTGTCGGAAACTTCCTTTTCCGTGTACCATTGGGTTACTTTGATGTATTGTGAAATTGCAACATAGATTATGCACTTAATATACGCTTTAAAAAGCAACACTTCTATCTTACAATGAAAGCTGAGTGGCCTTGCAATAATACAATCTTCAGTCACGTGTTTTGACAAAGGTGCCATCCTTAGCAGTGTCTTATGCCCTGTCATTTTCTGGCTTAAGATTGTCAAATTATATTATATTTAACATGTGGTGGAGTACCGTACAAATTATAATGCATCCAGAACCGTGGGGGTCCACGTCCATCCGAGGATTGTGATAGATATGTTGAGAGGATCAGACCTCAAAAGTACATTTGTCCAATACGAGTCATACTTCATTAACTGAATGAGATACAGCATTAATAGATCTATTGTGATTCCACCATTCCAGGTACTGTTCATAGTCATGAATTGGATTCAAACGTTGGATAAATTTCTCATCTTTTGATCAGATGAACATTGAGTTTCTTGACCGTAGTGTGGTAGGACGAAGGAAAATGGAAAATGTTCCAAAGCAGTGTGCTGTGCAAGGATCAAGTGCTTATTAATTCGGTTTCTAGGGAGGACGAGGATGCGTCTATTTCGATTTCTTTGGGACTTTCTTCTGTTTGAATTTTCTTTGAAAGGAACATGTCCTACACTATTATACGTAATGGCTTGTTGCTGGAATCCGTCAGGGTAAGAAAAAATTGAAATAGTCTGCAAATGAACAGTCGATAATGGGCCTAACACGTCTTGATCTGGAGTCCACGTTGGTCTAATAAACTGATTGATACTCACAGCGCGCCGTTTTATTTTGAGAAGGCCTGGGCCAAACGTACTTGTATTGCATTTAACGGTCATGTGCTTGCATCTGTTGGAATTTTATTCGTATTTGACATTTATTGAATATTATTTTAAAAGATTAAAGTCAAGAAAATTTAAATTTAATTAGGTTTAAAATAATATAGTGGGTAATAAATAATTTAATTAAGTGAGCCAAAATTTAGTGAAAAATGGTAAATGTGGGTCGAGTTATATATTACTAGCTCTGTAGTTCAATAGAGTGACTATAAATAGTTGATATTTCTTCTTTCGTTTGCTTAATCATGTTTATATATACACGTTTGAGCTGTTAGGAATTTTACATCAGACAACTATGAGAGTATTTAAGAATTTATAATAGCATGCAAACTTTTCTTTTTTGAGCTAGCTTTTGGAGGTGAGTTAGGCCTTTCTAACATAGTATCAGAGCCAGTTTGTCTCGATAATTTAGGGCGGTGCTCGGTTATATCCCTTGGCCTAATATATCCATCAGATGTCCAATCCTGCTATAGACTGAGGAGGGTATGTCAGGAATTCCACATCGAACAACTATGATAAAGGCTTTCAATAATTTATAATAGTGTGCAAACCTTCCCCTCTTGAGTTAGCTTTAGGGGGTGAGTTAGATCTTTTTAACGTGAGCATAAAAAAAAGGTGTAGATTTTTTTTTTGCTAATATTGTTCCAAACAACTTTCTTAGAAGACAATTGAATCATGTTGCTTTCGTAATGTATGAATTCATATTAAGGATATTGCGAGTTAAAGACGAGTCTAAACAAATGGTTAGAAATAATGAAGAAGTTGATGTAGATTTTGTTGGAGTTGTTTCTTTAAACTTTGATACTGGTTTTAAACTGCTTTTATATAACATGTTTCATATATCATTTTTAGATGGAACTTGATCATTATATTAATTTTGGATAAATAAATCTATAATTTTCTAATTGAAAACTCCAGTGTATGATTATATTTCAAACACAAAATATGTTGGTACAACATTCTTATCATATAATTTATAAAAAATGTATTTAACTCTTGATAAAATCTATGATTCTTCACGTGTTGCTGAAAAAGTTGTTAGTAAAAGATCTTTGATGAAAAGAAAAATCATTCATATTGTGTCATAAATGATTATGCTAAATCTTTATAGAGAGAGTTGAAAGGATGATAAAGAAAAACATTTTTATAACTCCTGATTTTGATGATTAAACATATGCTGATTGTTGTGAAGGCTAGTTGATCAAAATAAAGAAAATAGGTCAACTTATAGTTTTGACTTTTTGGAGATCATTCGTATTGATATTTCTGGTTTTATTCACGTGCTATATGTAATTTTAGATATTTTTTTAACTTTTATCGATGATTATTCTTATTATATATATGTTCTTAGTTAAAGAAAAATCAGAAGTTCTTGACAATTTTAAAATCTTTAAGATTAAAGTTAAGAACAAGTTAAGAAACCCAATCAAATTGGTCATATTTAATCGAAGAGATGAGTATTACGGTAAAGATGGATTCGAACATAAAAAAGGTTCGTTTACTAAATACTTAAAAACTTATGAAATAGTAAATTAGTTTAGTAGATAGTCTTGAATAAACTGATATGCATCAAATGCATAATTGTACCTTAAAAAAGATAAGATAAGGAGCATGGTAAACAAGAATAACCTTCCATATTACCTTTTGCGTGAGACTATTAAGACTACATTTTATATTCTCAATAGAGTTCCAAGAAATTTAGTACCTGAAACATCTTTTGAAGTATAGAAAGAATAAAAACCAAGTCTTACTCATCTTTGTACGTAATTGGATTTGTTTTATTGAGGTATGTTTCCATAATCTTAATAAAAATAAACAACATTATTGTTCTACTTGTATTTTGTAGGATATTTAGACTATTATAAAGAGTACATATTTTATTGTAGAGAAGAAGGATATAGAATTATGGAGTCGCAAATAATATAAGTTTATAGAGTATGATGTCTATGATGAGGTTAGTCTTTCTTACATTTCAAATAATAGAAAAGTTAATACTACTATTATTTTATATCCTTCACCCATTTAGTTAGGGTTAGTGGATCATTGACCTAGTGCTATTTCAATACATTAAGAACTAATACATTTATAGAATCTAGTTGTTATGGCATAAGATCATATTTGACAAGTTCAATTTAAAAGATCCTCTAAGGTGAAGAGGCCAATTATATCATCTGATTATATAGTCTACTTGGGTGAGAATGACTATAATATTGGACGTGTTGTTGATCTAATTACTTTTGAAAACATTTATGGGATACAATGAGAGATGAAATACAATTTATAAGGTATAGTTAATTATTAAAACTTATTAGTTTACCTCACAATTGTAACTTGTATGCTGTGAATTAGTTTATGAGGTTAAAAAATATATTTTTAACCATAACATTTTCACCAAAATTGAAGTTAAAGCCGAACATTTTAGAGCATTCAAATTGAATCCTAGAATTTAAAAAATGTTTAATTTGACCCCTAAATTGACAAATCTTTTTATGGGATTATTCCCTATTAATTATGTGTTACGTCAATGCTAATTATATGTTGACATATAAAAAGGTTGAGAAATTATATTTGATAGAATATATAGATTCTAATTTCGCTATGTGTTTAGATGATAAAAAGTCTACATCAAGTTATATTTTTATGTTAACAGAGGGTGTCATTTTATGGAGAAGTGTTAAGCAGACAACTGTAAATTTTTTATCTATCATGTAGAGTTTATTGCATGCTATAAAGCTATCTCACAAGTAATTTGTTTGAGAATTTGGTTTTTGAATTGTTTGTGATTAATTCAATTGCTAGATCCATTTGATTATATTGTGATAATCTTTTTGCATTGTTGTTCAATATAAGGTTTGAGCATTTAAAAAAAAAGGTTTAAGTATTTGAATGCTAAATATTTGACTGTAAAGGAAGTTGCACACAAAATGATCACAGTGGAATACATTTTGACTGAACTTATTATAGTTGATTATTTTGACTAGAAGACTTTGCCCAATCCTTTTCGGTGAGATATATCTACATCATGGGTTTATTTTGAAGTCCTTTAATAATGTTAACAAAGGATCATTGTTTATTTGCTCCAAATACATATTTGTGTTCATGTATTATAACTGCACTGATCATATATATTGATGACTAATATTTTATTCTCAGTTATATAGATCGTTTTGCACTATCATAATATATGTAAAAATCTTAATATTTATGTCAATCTTATTGTTACTTGTTATTAAGCATAAAAACAATTTGAGATTGATCCCATGTCTCTTGACATATTCAAGTATCTCGAGATATTGATGAATTTATGATACAAGAGCGATATTAGTCTTTTAAATTCATAAAGGTTTTCTCTAAAATACTTTAGCATACAATGAGAGTAAATATATTTATATATTGTAGTTTAGCATAAAGCTTAGAAAATTGAGACCAATAAATGTACAATAATACATTATAGATAAGATAAGTATTATTATTATTATTATTTGTCAAACTCCATTTTCTCATTCATTTTAGTAAAACTATTAGATGTTTGTGATTGTATTGGATCTGTTTCACATATGACGCAAGTTTTTTGATATTTTTCGATATTAAAACTTTATGAGATTGAATGGAGTAATTTCATTATCTTTGAATCAAAAGTTTTATAAAGGTTGACCAATTTAACTTTTTTATTTTTCATGACCTTTATTATTTTTTACAATACAATAATTAACAATTTTCTGTAGGAGAAAATATTAGCAATTTATTCATATTAAACATTTATTTATTACCATTTTTAAAAGATTAAGGTTAAGAAAATTAAATTGATATAGAATAAAGATAAAAATGCTTTAATAACTGATTTAAAGGTAGAAAACTAGTGAAGAAAATGACATCTTCTTATTGTAGGTCAAATTTTTATTAGACTTATAAAGAGGAGACCCAATACAATTACTATAATTAGATGTTAGATCTCCTATTATCTACTTAAGTAAGTTTATGAATATACAATTTTCTCTAATTCATTAGAAGCTTTGCATATTAAAAAATACAAAATATTTTGTTGACATTTCTTTAAACAAATTTTATAAAAAATTGAGCGAATCTTACAATTATTTGTTAAAAAGTCAAAAGAGCTTGTTTGAGGTGTTTAACAACTTAAACAAAGATAAACAACAAAATAAATATAACTTTATATTATTTTCCTTTATTCATGTTAATAGGTGATTTTAGCCAGATAAAAAGGTTCATATTATATTTCAACCGGAATTAACTGGGATGCAATTCACATAAAGGCTATAACTTTTCTGAGATAACATAAAAACATCCAGTTTTTGCGTTTTCCTTCTTGTGTTCTTGATATGTAGGGTTTTATTCATTAATAGATGCCTTATAAAAGAAAACAGTATATAGGATCAATCAATTTTCACTATTGGTTAAAAAAAAGAAAGAACCAAAACTAGTAAGGATTCAAAAGTGGAAAGGAGGAAGAGAATACAGCTTGCATTGACATAACCGAGAAATAGAAAAGTTTGCAAGAACATCCAAATGAACCTAAATAGGCTACTATATCTCTTTGGTTCTCCATGCTTGATGGGAGGAGACTGCCTCCACCAGAAGTGAAGACTTGATGAGAAAACACCTCAACAACAATAGGCAGCAGAATTAAATGCCCTCAACTTGTAAGAATCAATGAGAAACAATCAATCAAATATATGGCAGTAATTAAATAACACAGATAAATCAAGAGACACCAATACTTTAATATGGAAAACCCCTCAATGCAAGGTAAAAACCACAGGTCATCCAAACCACAGAAACAACTCCACTATAATCAAAATAGGACTACAAAAGAGTCTCAATCAAGTGCACAAATTAGTGCTAACAATCAATAAAGAACCAAAGCAACAAAGCTTACAATAAAGAATAAGGAAGATGAAAAACACCAAAAATAGAGGCTCAAAGTGAACTGAATTGCTTTCACACCAGGCAACGAATCGACAATCCGACCCTTGAAAATAAAGAACTAGATGTTCCAAACCTACTGACCAAATTTTAGCTAGATCCAACGGTTAACGAATTAGCAAATGCGATTTTAATCTGACTACCCTGTGAACATGCAAAATTGACATTTCCTCTCCTCTTCTCTCACTAGTTGTCGTTCTAACTTGAATACTAGTCCACTCTGTTACCCTAATCTGACCCCTCTCCACTTTACTATGTGAGACACATAATGAGCTTTTAATTTTATGCCTTTATCTACATAATAAGGGAGCCCAAACCCAACATATCTCCCCCTCGCGACTATGTGGAGATGATCGCCAACTTGGCGATCTCACAACATGTTTCGAACTTCCATCTTGGTATTGTTTTAGTCATCATATCAGAAACATTATCATTTGTATGAATTTTTTCCAATTCCAATAGCTTAGCATCCAAAGCATCACGTATCCAATGATACCCACATCAATATGTTTAGACCTTGAATGGAAAGTTGGATACTTACCAAGATGTATAACACTTTGACTGTCACAAAAGAACATATATTTTGCTTAAGTAAAACTAAGCTCCTGCAAGAATTTCTTAACCCATAGCAACTCCTTACATGCTTTAGTAATGGCAATAAACTCCGGCTATATTATAGACAAAGCTACAAACTTCTATAACCTAGATTGCCAAGCCACAACTCCATTTGCAAATTTAATTAAATAGCCTGAAGTAAATTTTCTAGAATCAGTATCTCCAGCAGTATCTGAATTAAAGTTTGTAAACATTTATCATATGATGTAAATGAATTATGGATTTGTGTATGGATTTGAAATATGAATTGTGTATGAATGGTATGAGTTGCGTTGATGAACATTGAATATAAATTGTTGCGTTTTATTAATAAGTGATGGAAAAGAAAGGTAGGATTTGTGGTGAGTTATAAGATGTTTTTGAATATGAAGAATAATATGAATTGAGGTTTGGGTGTGGGATGAATTCCAATTGGAAGTTCAATTGCTTTGAATGATGTTGTAATAAAGGAAGTGAAGTTGGGATAAATTCGGTATTGATCTATGAGGAATTTGACTAAGTTGATTTCTATCTTTGCAACGATTTAAAGTATGCAATTTTTTTTATTTTTGGAGTAAGAGGTTGGGTTCCGGGAACGGTGCTCAACATAGGTGGTATCAGAGCAAGAAAAGGTATGATTCGTTTCTGATGAGTTGGGCTCCGAAAACGGGACCCAACATTAAGTTTAGAGCCAATGAAGCTTTTGGTGCTTTTGTTGGGGACGGTGATATTAGGAACACCTGGATGCTATTACTCTAGCCATTATTCTTGTATTTATTATATTCTATTTTATTTTTATTGTATCTTTTTATATGCCTAGCTTATTCGTTTAATTATCTTTTGAACTTCTCTACATTAACAATTTTTTATGGTTTATTTTAGAGAATAAGGTTTAATATCGTCGCCAGAACTCACAATGGAAGGATGGAGTAGACAATACTCTTATGGGAGCATGATGTGTCTTCACAATATGTAACATCACCATAAGGGAGAGAGACGTTTCTTGACAAAATTTTCAGAGGCTTAACCGATATCCATACTGTGTTGCAACATTTGTAAGAGTAACCATTACAATGATGAATGTCGAGCACCAACCTATATATAGGAGCAACCGAGCTTGTACAATCAACCTTAAGGTGTACTATACAAGAATAGTTACAATTCACAATGGAGCAACTCTTACGCTTATGGATGGAATGATTACACTCCAACTGAATATTTATAGTACCAAGCACCTTAAGCTAAGAAACCAACTCTGGAAGACATGATGGCTAATTTTATTTAATAATCAACCATGAGGCATCAAGAAATAGAGACTCGTATACAAGATATGGTGAATCAAATCAACCAACTGGCAAAGATAATATCTGACGAGATGTAGGGGAGTTTGCCTAGTCTTACTGAAATAGATCCTAAAGAATTTGGAATGGCAATGACCCGTAGGAGTCGAAACAAACTTCTAGAGAAAGATGAAGAAAAAGAAGAAGAAGAAACCTCTATCTAATAAGAGAAAGTAGAGAAGTGGTAGGGGTAATTAAAGAAGATGAGCCAAAAACCTTTGTCCAGGAAGAAGAAGAAGAAGAAGAAGAAGAATGGACAAAGGTGGTCGAGGAAGAACTGGTGTAAGAATCGAATAAGGAAACTATTGATGCAATCATTGGTAGCTACCTTAAGTATGGAGGTTTCCTACTTCCTCCCAAACAAATTGCTTGCATCAATAGCAGATTCAGGGAATTTTGTTATCCCTTATTTTATTAATAGTTTGTCAATGAAATGGACATTACTGCAGTTAATTTATTTTACAAACTTATTTTATTATGTCCTTATGATCATCTTACAACGTGTGACTTGTTTACAGGCTATGAAATCCCTTTGTGGAGAAAACGGTAAAAGAAAGCCACTCATTATAGACCTGGGTTGATAAGTAAACGTGAATGGTACATTGAGTTAATGATGTTAAACAAGCGTTGTATGAGAGACAACCTACGAATTAGGATAGGTTTTGTTTTGAATTTGATGTTATCTCTATTTTCACATTTCATATTTCATTTTTATTTTTATTTTTATTTTTATTTTTATTTTTATCCCTTTTTTGTTTATTTTTTGTAAGGATGTAATCTGAAGTTGGATCGATCAGAATCAGAAAATTGTCTTACTCAAGAAAGTACCATTTAACCTTCTCACTTATTCTATATGCTTATACTACGTACATTGAGGAAACTTGGGGAAGTAATTAACGAGTTTAATGAATTTCATAATCTTATTATAATATTGGTTATTAAATTTTATTGACTGATATTCTTAATTGATTGAAATATGTTCATTAAGACTTTTATTTAATTATTGAATATTGATTTGAATTAGTATGCGAAAGGATGATAATTAGAATAAAATTACTTTTATAAGCCATATTTTTAATAATCATTTAAATAATCAAGTTGAATGAAATTGTATATCATTTACACACATTAACCTATCTTTTTCGTGAGCTTTTAAACCTAAAAGCAAGATTTCAAAAAAAAAGGCTCTTTTTATTTCTTTCATGTGTGTTATCATATATAGTGGGATAATTATAGAATGTACTTGTATTATGCATATTGAAATAATTTGTGTTAAATTAGAAGCATTGAAGTGATAAAGACACTTAGATTCAAAAATTATTTTAGCCTATTTCTTTGATAATATCTTACCTTATTTTACCCCTTAGGAATAACGAAGTTGAGCTTTAGCCTTTTTTATTGATTATAACTCAATTATTAACTTTTATTCTATTTTTCTTTAAAGCCTTTCTATTATTTTGAACCCTAAATGTTATTTACATTACTTACTTGTTTTAAAATTACAAATTTTGAAAAGTCCATTTCATTAATTGTGGTACTGAATGCTTTAAATTGTTTTAATTGATTAAAAAAAGCATAGAATAATAAAATAAGAAAAAAATATAATACCATTGGTTTATAATGAAGGACTTGTATGTATTGTGAACAAGTTTCATATAATGTCTCTTTTGTAAATTTCCTTAAATTCTCCCTTTTTATGATCTCAATCATACCGTAATTAAGCCTTCATTACAACCCTTATAAAGACCTTTTGATTTTTGTTTCTAGTTTATACATAAGTGGTGGAGATGTGATTAAATTGCAAGCCCGTGGTAAGAGTTCTCCTATGCATTGATTTGATAGTTTTGTTACTTTCACCCTAAACACTTGAGTGCATTGAGTGAAATCTTGGTAAGGGTGTAAAAGTTCATTCTTTTGATTTCAATGCAATTATCAATGTGATTACTACTAATATCGACTTAGGAAGTTAATTTTAGGACAATTTGATTCTCATTGTATGTTAATTTGATGCAATATGACATGATGATTTATAGTGTGATGGACAGATCAAGATTAATGAAGGATGGATGTTGTAAGATTTATAATTTTGATTATGGTTAGCATGGGGACAAGCAAATGATTAAGTGTAGGTGTAATAGTCAGTTTCCAAACCTACTGAGGGATTAAAGAGTTAGATTACTGAATTACATCATATTAGAATGAATTTGGTGCATTTAGGATATGATTTTTATGATTTCATTCACATGCATGATATTAACATACACATATGAATTTTAATTTAGAAAAATTGCACTCAATTGACATGTTCTGGGGTACAAAAGTTTCTAAATAATTGTGACATGATTGTGCATTTCTAATGTCTTGTATTTTGATTTACTAATAAAAAAGAATTGATGGATTACAATTAGTAATTTGGAGTTTATTATTATAATTGGAGGATTGATGCATTCATATGTACATTTAGACTAGGAAAATTTTTAAGTAGCAAGACAATTGAAATGTGGAAATTTAGGATGACTAAGCCTATAGATTGAGTGGCATGTGGCAGTAGACTTGAGTGACAAATGACATAGAGAATTAAGTGACAAATGGCCTAGGAACTAAGTGACAATTGGTAGCCTAAGGAGTGGACAAGTAGCTAGTTTAGACACTTGACAAGTGTTCTCTCCACTCACACCACACAACACACACATGGCAGAATCTCTTCATTTGTTGTTTCTGCTGAAACTCTCTCCTTCTCCTCCCTCTCACTACCGAAATGTACTTCCACCTCACATCTCTATGTTTTGCCTAAATTCTGTTCAATTGCCACACTAAAATCCATGCAAAAATCCTTCATAAAGATAGTCATAGAAGCAGAACATTGTTGTATTTGTTGTTGATTTCTTATCTTTTCTAAAACCATCCTACTCCCACCTTGTTCTTGAGATGATCTTGCATGCATATGAGGCAAAGTAGGCTTGATACATTGAGGAGGCATTTGAGATGAACATGTAAGTGAAATACTGATCTTTGTGGCTTGTGGTAGTAGAAAAATTATGATGACTGATTAAGGATAGAATGAATGTGGTATTGGTGTTGAAGTTGTCCTGGAAAATGATGGATGAATTGGTTACTTTTCTATTTTGGTTTTGGAGGCATGAAAACAATTGTTTATAGGCTATTATATAGATGATTTAATTTGAGATTGGAAGTGTAATTGATGAGAAAATTTATGCAAAAGATCGGTGTTATTAAGGTGTTCTCAAATCTGGAAAAGTTAAGACTACATGTATGATGGTATAAAGTGAATGGTAATGAAACAAATGAGTAGATTTTTGTGAGTTTTAATGTAACCAAGTTGGGATTAGCATGAAATGAAGTAGCTTTATAGACATGAATTTTGGAAAAAATTCAAGTGGTAGTGACGTCTTTAAATATGTAAAATTCGTGGAGAATTGAGGAAGAAAGACTATGCACGATCGTGGCCCTCATAGCACGATCCTGACCTGTTCACTTGGCTTATATCATGATCGTGGCAAGGTCTCCCATGATCGTGAGCCTAATTTTGGAATGATAATTTTAGTTTTGTGTACTTATTGAACTAGCTGAGGAAAAGTTACTCTAAATTGGTGTATTTGGATTTGATTAATGCTTGGAATGAACCTAGATTGTTGCTTGATTAAGTGGTTAAGAGCTTAATAAGTCTAGGTTGTTAATTGATTTTATAACTTAAAGAATGGATTGTTTTGATATCTATGTATCCAAATCTGGAAATTTTGATGTGATGAAGGAATAAAGGTATTTTTATGAATGCAAACTTGATCTTAAGGATATCAGTAATATGTATTAGGTATGGATGAATGAGAATTGGAAAATTGTATGAATATATATTGCTAGAAAAGTTTGATGAATGAATAATTGATGAATTTGGAGTAAATCAATCTATAATGTTTGAATGGTCAAGATATTTGTATAAGAATACCTACCTAAAAAGTTAATTGAGCATGCATTGAAACATGAAACATATACAAGTGCATGCTTGAATATTCATATGATCAAACAAATTAGTGATTTGTGAACTAAGCGTGTATTGCATGATGATAGACGCGCAAGGTGATCGTCAATATCCAGGCATTGCTGGAACATCGAGGCAATAGCTTTTCTAGAGTGTACTATGAATTAACTTAGATGTGTAAACTCAATTATATATGTTTCTATATGAATTGAATGTTTAATATGAAATATGTGTACAATTGATTGATAAATGTCGGACTTAGATCCAAGGAGCTTGATATAAGGCATGAGTATATTAAAATGAAAGCATGGCATATGAAATGATGCATCTCATCACATTGAAATGCATGATCATATAAAGGAGTTGTGACCACAATGACCGAAGTAGGAAAAGAACTTTGAGCTCAGGATTGTGAAAAAGAGCCTCGGGCTCAAATTACACAGACTCGATATACACAAAGGATAAGGGCCAAAAATGATCTCGATATTCACAACAGATATAAGACAATAAACTGGGTTGGTAGGCGCTTGGTCACAACAAAACAAAAATGAGAATGGAAACACACGTGCATTTGCATATAAATCCGTATATGTATCATATGTTTAAATTGAAATGAATTATTGAATTGTTTTGAAATAGTGAAATACAATTGAAGTTAATGGATGATGTGTTGTTATATGCAATGCTAGTTACATGATATGTTGTGAAAGCATGATAAACTTGATGTACTTATTGAAGTATGATGAAATGTGATGTGCTATTCAATATTGAAAGATATGATATAATTATTTTTGTGATCTGACTTGAATGAATACATCAATGATGGTTCACTCACTGAGTTCACAAACTCATCAAAATTGCAGCATTGTTTTTCAGGTTCAAGGGAGTTCTAACTACTAAGGTGCTATAGTAGAAGTCTAGTACTTACGTTTTGGGGACAAGAATGCTTACGTTTTGGGGACGAGAATGACTCAAAGGTCTGATCAGCTGAATATGAGGAGTCTAGATAGAAGTCTTATGTATTCGTATCCCATTTCATGTTATATTTTTGGTACTGAGAATGAACTTAAACAGATGATATGTAATGTATATATGGATTCTAAATTGTAATGATATTTTTGACTTTTATGTTTGTGAATGACATGAGAAGTATTGAACACTTAAAATGCTTATGATATGTTGTTTGATGCCTTTATTGAGTTAGTTTGATTGTCTTAATGTACCATTTTTATAGAGTATATTTTTGAATATCCTCTGGTATGTTTAGCATGTGCTGTAACAGCCTAGACCACCCGCCCATAAATATTGTTCACTTTAGGCTCCAAACCTCTCACGGTTTTTCTTTTCCCACACTGGGAAGGAAGCATCTGAGGGGGAGAGGTATCCATACCTTTAGAAGGCATACTTCGTTCCCCTCTCTAGCCGATGTGGGATCTCATCATCCATCCCCTTTTAAGGCAAAGCCTAATTGGCACAACAGTTTGGGTACTTGCTCTAATACCACTTGTAACGGAATTCCGACATCCGAGCACGTGTATCGGATAAAAATTATCGAGTCGCGTTGGAAACCTTAGACTAATTCAATCCGAAAAATCCGGTATAATTTTTTTTTCCATATATTTCTGTTCTCTTTCTCTTATTTCAAACTCATTCAAATCATAACCAATCCATACAATTTCCT
>JANZXV010000211.1:6195291-6214441 GCA_027576455.1 Erythroxylum roigii | reverse complement strand
ATACCATTTGTAACAGCCCAAACCACCTGTCCATAGATATTGTCCGATTTGGGTTACCCATCGGGACAAGGCCCTCATTATTTTTCTCTTCCCACTCAGGAAAACACATATATGGGGAAGAGGTATTTATACCCTTATAAGGCGTACTTCGTTCTCCTCTCTAACCAATATCGGATCTACCCGAAAAATCCTACAATTCGAGTACCACCTAGCACCACACCGTACGTAGATTGCCAAAATGCCGCCCTACCTTCCCCATACCTGTTGTGTCAGCGAGGACGCTGAGCCCTAAGGGGGGTGGATTGTGAGATCCTACGTCGGTTGGAGAGGAGAACGAAATGCGCTTTATAAGGATACAAATATCTTTTTCCCCATAGATGCGTTTTTACAGGTGTAGGAAGAGCAAAACCGTGAGGGCCTTAGCTCGATGAGTAATCCAAAGCGGACAATATTTATGGGCGAGTGGTATGGGCTGTCACAAATGGTATCAGAGCCTGGTCCTAAACCGTTGTGCCAGCAAGGACGCTGGGTCCTAAGGGGTGAATTGTGAGATCCCACATTAATTAGAGAGGAGAACGAAGTACGCCTTATAAGGGTACGTATACCGCTTCCCTATAGACACATTTTTTCGGGTGTAGGAAGATCAAAATCGTGAGGTCTATGGCCCGATGGGCAACCCAAAACGGACAATATCTATGGCTGAATTGTTTGGTCTGTTACAAATGGTATCAGAGCCAGTTCTCAAACCGTTGTGCCAGCATGAAAGTTGGGCCCTAAGGGGGTGGATTGTGAGATCCCACATCGATTGGAGAGCAGAACGAAGTATGCCTTATAAGGGTACGAATACCTCTTCCCCATAGACGAGCTTTTTCGAGTGTGGGAAAACCAAAATCGTGAGGGTTTTAGCCCGATGAGCAACCCAAAGTGGACAATATCTATGGCGGATGATTTGGGCTATTACAAATGGTATCAGAGCCGGTTCTTGACTCGTTGTGCCAACGAGGACGCTGGTCCCTAAGGGGGTGGATGGTGAGATCCCACATCGGTTAGAGAAGAGAACGAAGTACGCCTTATAAGGGTATAGATATCTCTTCCCCATAGACACATTTTTTTATATGCGGGAAGAGAAAAACCGTGAGGGCTTTGGCCCGATGGGTAACCCAAAGCGAACAATATCTGTAGGCGGGTGGTCTAGGCTGCTACAAATAGTATCAGAGCCGGTTCCCGATCCGTTGTGCCAGCGAGGAAGCTGGGCCTTAAGGGCGGTGAATTATGGGATCCCACATCAGTTGGAGAGTAGAACGAAGTACGCCTTATAAAGGTACGAATACCTCTTCCCTATAGATGCATTTTCTTGGGCGCGAGAAGAGCAAAACCATGAGTGTTTTGGTCTGATAAGCAACCCAAAGTAGACAATATTTGTGAGCAGGTAGTCTGGGCTGTTATAAATGGTATCAGAGCTAGTTCCCGATCCGTTGTGGCAGCGAGGATGCTAGGCCCTAAGGGGTTGGATTGTGAGGTCCTACATCGGTTGGAGAGGAGAACGAAGTATGCCTTATAAGGGAATAGATACCTCTTCCCCATAGACGCATTTTCCCGAGTGTAGGAAGAGAAAAACGGTGAAGGCCTTAGCTCAATGGGCGGGTGGTCTGGGCTGTTATATTATAAATGTACCAAATTGATTCTATATGATGCAACTCATGAGACTCAGTAATCTAAAACTTTAATCCCTCAACAATTCAAAAGACGGGATATTACAACTGCAATTCAAGTTGAAGAAAGACAAGAATAAAAAGTTCCAAATTCTTTTAAAGTTACACCAGAGAATGAAGAATAAGAACAGCCGAATCCTCAAACCCAAATGTTTGACAGTTAGCTCAGGGAAGGAAAATCATGTTAACACTCATAATACATTATAGGAGGTAATATTGCATAGTGTTTACTAACAGAGGATAAAGAACCATCAACTTTCCATAAGGCTGTAAAAGGCAAAGACACTTTTCTATAGATGACAACAATGCAAGAAAATTTATAACCCTCTATAAAAACAAGACATGGGATCTTATTTTGCTAACAAAAGGATGGAAGTCCATTGGTAACAAATGGGTCTATAAGATCAAACGAGATGAAAATGACCAAGTGAAGCGTTATCGTGCAAAATTATGGTAAAATGATATGCTAAAAAAGAAGGTATTGACTTCAAAAAAGTATTTTTCTCTTATTATTTGATTGAAAAAGGTTCGACTAGTCTTAGTAATGTATACCATATATGATTTACCTCTAGAGTAGTTCGATGTCAAATTTCTTCATGAAAAGCTCGAAGAAGAAATCTACGCATTCTATCTACAAGGATTTGAAGAAAAAGAAAAGGAGAACTTAGCTTGCAGATTAAACAAATCTCTATATAGTGTCAAATAGGCATCGAGATACTAGTATAAGAGATTTGATTCCTTCATCATGAGCTCCGGATACAACTAATCAATTCAAATCCTTATGCCTATTATAAGAGATTTGGTGCTAATGATTTCATTATCTTGTTATTATATTATTGATGATATATTGGTAGCTAAGACCAACAAAGATCATATTAAAGAATTGTAGGCATAGTTGTCTAGAAAATTTGAAATAAAGGAGTTGGGATTAACAAAAAAGATTCTAAGGATGCAAATTTACTGAAACAAAAATGATAGGAATATTTGGCTTTCTCAGATGAATTATTTTAAGAAAATCTTTTAACATTTTAATATACAAGATTGTAAGTCGATTTTTATACCTCATCCTATTAATTTCAATTTATCTTCAAGTATGAGTCCTAGCATCAAATCAAAGATGGAAATATCTCGAATACCATACTTATCAGCAATGGATAACTTAATGTTTGTTATGATCTATATAAGATCGCACATTGCACATGCAGTGAAATTGGTTAGTTGATACATGGAAAATCTTGGTATAGAGCACTGGAGTATTGTAAAAAGAATCTTGAGATATATTAAGGGAACTTCAAATACTGCATTATGTTTTGGAGGATCAGAATTTATTATTAGAAGCTATACTGATTTAGATTATGCAGGTGATCTCGATTTATGCAAGTCTACCATAGGTTATATGTTAACCTTGTTGAAGGAGTTGTAAGTTGGGTTTCAAAATTGCAATCTATTATGGGTACTTCTACGATGAAGGCAAAATATATTGTAACTATATAAGCTAGCAAAGAGACAATTTGGTTACAAATATTAGTGGAAGAGTTCAAACAAAGAGAAGAGAAGATTGCTATATTTTGTGATAGCGAGAGCGCTTTGCACTTGGCAAATAATCTATCATTTCATCTAAGGACAAAATACATTTGAGTTCAATATCACTTTGTCAGAGAAAAAGTGGAAGAAGGAAGTATAGATATTGAAAAAAAAATTATACTAAAGACAATCTGACAGATAGGCTAACAAAGCTGATCAATATTAATAAATTCATATGATGTTAATCCTCTGTCACCTATTAGAAATATAAGCAGTGTCAATAAAAGTAAAGGTGACTTTAAGTGGAAGAAATATTGGTGGTAAAGTCATCCTTCCTTTTTATTTAAGATCATTAAAGCTTAGCACAGCTATAACACAGCTAAGAGTGGTAATAAGAGTAAAGGTGACTTTAAGTTGAAGAAATATTGGTGGTAAAGTCATCTTTCCTTTTTATTTAAGATCATTAAAGCTTAGCACAGTTATAACACAGCTAAAAGCTATCTCATAGCTTTTCTTATCTGTGTAGTATATTTCTAATAGGCGATGGAGGATACGAAATAACCTTTATTTACAACTTTTAAAGTGTGAAGATGGAATTGTGTAGAAACACAAATCAATGTTTTAATTGTTCTACACACACACACACACACACTATATATATATATATATAGATATGATAGCTTTATATATTTTATCTATCCTGTTTTCAGCTTTGACATTTTATCGTTTCTATTCTCTTTATCCTTTTGAAAACAAAAATAAAGAAACAGTAGAGCTTATTAGAGAGATTGAGATAAATTTCTCCTAAATATATGCCTTTCTCTGTTAAATTTATCTTGTGTTAATTCTTTTCTTTCTTTATTTTCATATTTCAATTTAATTATATTTTAGGTATTTTATATCTCAAGCTTCTATGAAATATGTCCTCGTTTTTACTTTAAGATATATAGTTTGGTCGGGTCGGTCGTGCTAAGCCCAAGCCTAGACTGGAATGGCCTGTGAGCAGGTCGGCGTATTTATGAATAATGACCTAAACCTAGCAGCTATTCCTTATATAAGGTACTACTTTGCCATGATACAGGTACGACATTAGAACCCTAATTTTCTCTGTTCTTAGCTACCAAAACCTCTACCAAAAGACTAACTTGAGCGTCGGAGGGGCCTGTCGACAATTAACCCCTGGCGTGCCTTGTGCTGTTTTGCAAGTATTCTCTTGCTAAGGTCAATCAGAATCATGGATCCATGCAGCGGTGTCCAGCCCCGTCAAGATCAGACTGAACATAGTTGATTATAAGAGGTAATATGATAACATTACGGAAGTTTTTTTAAAATAAGTGATAATTTTTAAATTTTAAAGATATTTTAAATAATGTCCAAATTACGAGGTATCTGGAGCAATTAACTATTTTTTTTTATATTCGCTCATACGTCTTATATTGAATATGATTGGCAAACAAAGACAAACAAGTATAAAGTTTCTGTGACTTGAAAAGGTGTAAATCAAATTTCTTTCATGTTGGACATCCTGCAAGTAGGGCGGGTTAAATTCTAGCATTTCATATATTCAGGACAATTAACCGTGAGAATGTCGATACTTGATAGCCTTTTTGTTAGGACCTGAGTCTAGTATACATACTATCAAATTGTTTTGTCCCAGTTACTCTTAACATCTCTAAATCAATTGGCATCACGTCTAAATTTGTATTATAGTTACTGTTTAACCACTATAATTGAAAAGTATTCGTTATCAGTTTTTATTTTACGAAAGGTTATGATATCATTTTATTGGCGCTGGACATCAAAACTAATAATCAAATTGTAATAGGTGAAGGATTTTAATTACGAAATGCAATTCTGATATTGAATCTGAATTAATTTAATCTCAATTATCAATTAAATTTGGAAGTTTCATCTTACTTTAGATAATCAAGTACTGATAATATGCAGATATCAGTGTAAAATAAAGAGAAGAGAGAGAGTTTGAAGAATTTTTGTATATCAGTGTATTTGATAAAGGCAGAGAGCGCCTTATGAACAGTCCTATTTTTCTTGTATACAAGCCTGTAATTAGGCCTAAATGTAAGGTAATTAACAAGCCTAAAATTAAGTCTATAATGCAGCTAATATTCTAAATAATGAATGAGAATTTATAGTACATTCCATAAACGATATTCATATGGATTTGTGGCTCAACTTAACGAGAAGATGAGAAGTAGTTACAGTGCTCAGTATTTCGTTGATCTGCTTGGCAAGGGCGTGGATGAGCTCTGGAGTGATTACAAGTCTATGTACGGAAATTAAGAGTGTTGGCCACTAACTGATCAATCCTCTACTCCTAAAATCTATTATAAATTTTTCAACGGAGATAGCTGCAAATGCTTGCCGAGATTGAAGACTGAAGTTTTATCTGCTTTTTATTGCTAAATTTTATCTGCTTTTTTACATATTCTTTAAAATAAAACTAAAATTTAAAGAATATATAATAATTTTTAAAAATTAGAAATTAAAGTAAAAAAGACACAAATTAGGGTATAATGTAATAAACCCATTAATTTAAACCAAGGCTTCAAGTTGGAGTTTGGAGAACACTGCTGCCAGATTGTACTTTTATTAACATCACTCGAGAAGAATGCAGTTACTAAGGGTTTTACAAAGTAAAATATTTTAAAATAAAAAGGTTTATTTGAAGAATAGATAAATAATAATAATTAGTTTACTTAATTAATTAACAAAATAGAAAATATTTAAAATTTAGTTTATTTGATTAATTATCAAAATATTCTTTCATTTATTACTCCCACATCAGGAAAAGGTGATTCTCTGTGTTATTTTTTTTTACTATATTCATAATGTAAAGTTTTTTCCTCAACAAAAAAGATAAATAATACATTACATCATTTAATCACTAAAATGAATGATACGTTTTTATAATTTTGATTAAAAAATAAACTCTTTTATTTTATGATAAAGATTATTTCCATGATATTTGAATTTTTTTATTTGTAATTTAATTTTTGTTGGAAAATAAACTTGTTTTTGTTTTATGACAATACAAAAAAAAACATCGTGTAGCAACGGAAATTAACGACAGATGACGTTTGTATTCCGTCGATAATATTAATTAACAACGAAATAACTGATGGACAATGGCGTCATTAAAACTGTTGTAGGTAAATTTACCTAGGGACTTATTATATCATGATAAAGATTATTTTAAAGATGTTTTGAATTTTTCTTCTTTGTAATATAAAGATGTTTTGTTGAAGATTCTTAGTTTGACTTTCATGTGCAATTTGGAATGTGTGTTCTAATCTCTCAAGTCAAAATAGTTAACTCTATTTTAATCAAAATAAAAAAGTAGTTATTTGGCATAAATATTCTGTTTCCATGGTAAGCATTAACCAAACTAAATTTGTTTAAGGACCTCTCTCCTAGATTGGATTGATTCAAGTCAATCTTGATAGCCATAATTGAGTTATTTCTGCAAGGAACTGGCCAAACCATGTCCAGATTCTGATCAATGAACCACTTTGAAATGGTCATAACTCATTATAATATGTATTAAATTCTCTATATATACCACACAACATTTGCAATGCATATACTAAGACCAACCTAAAAAGTTAACCATGGCTCACCGTGTCCTTGTACTCTCCTTGCTACTACTAACTCTAACAACCCTTCAAGGCCTTCATGCAGTGGACTACTCCGTTACCAACAATGCCGTAAGAACCGGCGGTGGAATCCGTTTCAATAGAGAGATTGGTGATCAATACAGTCTGCAGACACTATCGGCTGCGAGTAACTTCATATGGATGCTACTCCACCAAAATAACCCGAAAGACAGAAAAGATGTGCGGAAGGTGAGCTTGTTTATCGATGACATGGATGGTGTGGCCTTTGCTGTTAACAACGAGATTCACGTTAGCGCAAATTATATTGGGAACTACACGGGTGATGTGAGAAGAGAAATTACTGGGGTACTTTACCATGAAATGACACACATATGGCAATGGAACGGCAATGGTCAAACACCTGGAGGATTGATTGAAGGAATAGCTGATTTTGTGAGACTGAAAGCTAACTATGCGCCTAGTCACTGGGTGAAACCAGGACAAGGTGACAGGTGGGACCAAGGGTATGATGTTACCGCTAGGTTTTTGGACTATTGTAATAGTCTCAGGAATGGATTTGTTGCTCAACTTAATAGGAAGATGAGAAGTAGTTACAATGTTCAGTATTTTGTTGATCTGCTAGGGAAGAATGTGGATCAGCTGTGGAGGGATTATAAGGCTAAGTATGGAAGTTAAAAGACCAGAAACTTAATAATGACTGATGTATTTCTGTTATGTATTCGTTATACATCAATTATCTAAGTATAAAGTTTGAATAAGTTCCTCATCAAATATGATTGAAGTTTCCAAATGTTTCTTGGACAGAATAGCTTTTATCTGCCCTTTTTTGCCTGTTTTAAATGTGAATTTCCTCTAAACTTGCTGCGTTTCTGACTCAGGTGACAAATTTGGAGTATAGCAATCTACTACTGAACTGCCTTCGTGAATTGAATTTGATTAAGGTAGTTCCTAATTAATGTTAGCCATATAAAAAGCAACTATTGACTTTCCGCTGCACCTCTATTCTAAGCTCTACCGGTCTATATGCATTCCATTGAAGAGACTTAGAAGAGAAAGGGCCGGCAATGTTGATGAGTCTTATCCACCATGAAAAGCCACGAGCAGAAAGCGTTGGTATAATTGGATCCCAGTTCCATTTAACGTACCCATTGCTCATTGGTCTTAGATACGCTATAGTTGCTGCACGTAGTGGGTGATAAAAATATTTCCAAGTGAATTCTCTTTATTGATTCGAGTCGTATTGCATTATCTTTGTGATCCTGAGTTTTGGATCTGCATTCCATTGAAGTCAGAAACAAAACTGCATTCCATAAAGAATACACAAGTGAAAAATGCATGCTCCACAATATTTTAATGTTCATGCCTTAGTGTTGGAAATTGATATTTTTCACAAAGTATCTTTTCAATTAAAATGATGCAATTGATAAATCAACGTCTCACACTACAAGAAAATAAGGAATTAGTGATGCAAAATTAATGACAGAAAACAAACCGTTGCAAATTACCAATAGATTTTGTTTTCCCGTCGAAAAAGTTGACGATTTTTCGACAGTAGTAATATCCGTCGCTAAATACGGGAGAAATCAATTTGAGACGGAATATAGCGACGGAAAAAGTAACCGTCAGTAAATAAGGCGAGAATTATTGGCATAACACTAAGGTTTTGAGTTTACCGATGGAATATGCGGGAATTGTTGGCGGATTCCGTTGGCAAACTAAAAACTTTAGCGTTCTGCTAATAATTCCCGCCTTATTTCCGTCAGCAAATTTCGTCGATAATTTTTAAACCTACATGTCGTCGTCTGCTTCCGCTTAAACGTTATTAACTTAAAGAAAACGACGTCGTTTGGTGTTAAGGTTTAACACCAAACGGCGTCGTTTTGTTAACGTTTAAACACACCCGAAGGTCCCTCCCCACGGTGCGTGCCCAACACCCCACCGTCGCTCCTTCTTTCTTCTTCCTCCCTACTGCAGATTCTCCTCCGACGATTTCTGGTCTCTCGTTCATCTTGTGTCGTCGGTGTTGTCATCTTATTGTGCTGCGTGGGAAGCTCATCCTCTTCTCCGACCACTGTTCCATTTTCACAGAGGTATACATGTTCACCGTGGAAGTTTGTGTTTATTTGATTTGTTTGTCTTTGATTTTAACTTTAGTTTTGGTGTTTTGTGAATGGATAAGAGCATTTAAGGTAGAAATGTTAGTGATAGAAGGGAAAAAAATTGTGAATTTGGTTGTGATATTGGGATGATTTTGTGATGCATATAAGGTGTTTGATGAAATGCCTCTTGTTTGAAAAAATGTATTTGTGTGAAGATAAACTTTATTTGTTTAAATTTACTATCTTATCAAGATTTTTAGCTTATGTAACATTTGATGCTTGTGTATAACCTAGAAAAATGTTAAACACTATATTTCATCCATCTCAGTAAACTTTAAATAGTTGGTATGTTTCTTAGCTTAATTTGACCTTGTATATATTTCAATAACTCATAGTCCTTATGTATTAAAACTCCTTAGTGCCAAGTCTCTAAGGCTCTCACTAATGTATACATATTTGTATTTTGAGTTAAGGCAATTTAAAGTTATTCCATTAAGCTTCTCATTAAATTATTATAATAAATTTCTATTTTTATCAAAATAGACTGAACTCCTACACCTGAAGCATCATACTTCTCTCAAAGCTGTTGAAAAAGTTAGATAAAGCAAACGAAGGAGTTAGACCTAACTTATCTTTCAATATATTAAAGACTCTCTTTTGATATTTACTTCACTTAAATTCTACACATTTTTTTACTACCTCTGTTAAAGGTGCATTGATTATGCTAAAGTCTTTAACAAATCACCAATAAAAACTATCCAACCTATAAAAACTCTTAACATCATTGACAATTTTGGGTGTTGACAACTCTCTAATAGCTCTCACTTTCTCCATGTCTACCTTTATTCTATTTTCACTTACCACATAACTAACATATATAACCAAATTACTATAAAAAGCACACTTCTTCAGATTTGCATACAACTTTTATTGCTTAAGCACATGCAAAACATTTTCTAAATGCTCAGCATGTTCATCTAAGGTCTAATTTTATAGATAAGCATATCATCAAAGTATATAACTACAAAATTACCTAAAAACTCATGCTAAACATGGTTCATCGACCTTATGAAAGTGCCAGGTCTATTAATCAAATCAAAAGACATTACTATCTATTCATACAATTCATGTTTACGTTTAAAGGTAGCTTTTCATCCATCTCCTTCTATAATGCTAATTTGATCATACCTAGATTTTAAATCAATCTTATAGAATAAACATATATCAAATAACTCATCAAGCATATCATCTAATCCAAAAAATAGAGTACCTATACTTTACAACGATTTTGTTGATAGTGCAATAATCCAACACATTCTTCATTATCCATCCTTCATTGGTACTAACAAAACAGGAACAAAACATAAGCTTAAGCTTCCTCTCACATTCTCCAAGAGTTCATCTACTTGCTTATACATCTCTTTTGTCTATACCAAGTTGAAATTTATACATTGGTCAGTTTGAAATCTAATTTTTTGAAGTACAATCAATTTAGTACTCAATCCATCTCACAATTGCTAATCTACTCAAAATATCCTCGTAAAAAAGATCCTTAAATTTCTACCAAAAAATGCACAATACTAGGAAGTAGCATTAGCATCAATATCATAAGAAAGGAAAGACTTTTTTTTTAAATAAGAAAAAGCATATAACACTTGGCCAAGTATGCATCTCTCACATCCCTTACTTACACTACTAAACTTACACTTTATCTTTGTATTTATCTCTTATTTTTACTTTGGCAAAGTGTTTTAAGTTTTCTCCGGTGTTTGCTCTTATTTCTTTTCCCTTAATAGAATTTGTTGATCCTCCTAATCAACGGTATATCTATTAAACTCAATGATTAACAATTTAACCTTTTTCTCTTTTGAAAAGTTATATCAATAAAAAATTAGCTTGACAAGTTGCCTACTCCAAGTATTGTTTAATATCTACCACCTTTAAATCAATATTGCTCACTATTGATCCTGACTTGTTCGTTTTATATGATTGTTTTAATATATCCCACTTTCTAAATTGTGAACAATTTCCTTCTTGGTTGTAGGAACTCATTTGTTGGCAGTATTTCTATTTTGAAGAAGATTAAAGAGAAGCTTTGGCAAGTATTCAAATGACATTCATTTCCTTTTATTTTTGACAATGTCAACAATGATTTTGCACACATTTTAATCAAAATTTTATCAATTTCTATATTTTTCATTCTAGCTTCGTCATCATCTTCCTTCACGTACTTTAGGAAGATGCTTCAACGTGTCGGTTGAGGTTAGTGATTTTGTTAATTACTACGTTTTTGTGAACTTGGTTTAATTTGGGCATTTGTTTGCAGTTGGAACTTCCTATTTGAATTTGCTGCATTTTTAATGTAAATGGCTTTCACCAACTGAAACTTGTTTGTGGTATGAACTTCGGTTTATCAATGAATTAATATAGGATGAGTTTGACTTATATTATAGTTCCAATTATCTTAATTATGTCAATCCGTTATTTCATTGATGTTCTCTGAAATGATTAGCTTCTCTTTACTTTTCATGTACGAATTTTTACACGCATCTTTTTAAATTTGTATATGTTAAAATAATTTATTAAAATAAGTATTCATAATTTTATAAATACTTATTATAAATACTTATTATATTGGACACTAGTACATATTTAATATAGGCTAAATATCAAACTTCTAACATTAATTATCTTCTAACATATATGATTACAAACAAAAAAATCGATCTTTAGTTTAAAAATAATTTTAATCTCAACCCATAAACCTTAACCCATAACCCGTGATGGAGCTCCCGTGAGGCTTATCGGTGAAATATACCAGGAGCCTAGGAGTCACAACAAGAACTTATTCTCTTATTTTATACGTCTTATCTTATTTGTTTTGTAATCTTTGGCAAACATGAATGATACTAACTATGGAATCACTGTTTTAAATTAATAGTTTTGTAGAAATGTGTAACGTTGATAGATCTTGGATGTATAGACGATTAACACCTGATGGTTTCATTAATCCTAAGTTTATTGAGGGAGTTGAAGCTTTTATTCATTATACATGTTCTCAACCTGCATATATGGATGGGTCAAAGATCAAATGTCCATATAAACAATGCAAACATCCATTTCCTTCCTATTGATCAAGTTAATGGGCATTTGCTGAGAAAAGGGTTTGTCCCCAATTGTTTTGAGTGGACACGATATGGGGAACCGTTGATTTGTAGCACCTCAAGGGGTAATCGAGTACAATCGTCTATGAACTTAAATGAGTTTGAAGGGAGGATTGAATTTAGAACAAATTATATGAATGAAAATGAAAATCCTTACATGCAAATGGTTTATGATACAGTCGGTTATACCTTTTAGAAAAATATGGAAAATCTTGAAAAAGAACCCAACCCACATGCAAAATAGTTTTTTGACTTACTACAGTCAGCTGACCAAGAATTATGGCCAAATTGTGAGACAATGACCCAATTGTCTTCAATTGTTCGAATATTGAACATAAAGTCTGAAGGACATATTTCAGACCATAATTTTGATAAAATTCTCAATTCCACAGACCTCGTCTAGACATTCACATATACATGTCACTCTAAATTTAGTTCATTTAATGGTTTGTAATATGGAAATATCTAAGTTCTATACTGATTTTGTTTTAGGAAAATCGTTTCATACTGGCAGTTCAAATGATAATGCAAAAGTATTATAAATATATGCCTCAATATAACAGACATAGTAATCAATCAGGTAAGTATGTAAAAGCAATAATGGAATATATAGATGATAGGGTCAGATGAATTGATAAAAGAGAATGTGAATGCTGATAGTATGGAGGAATACACTGTTAACACCTTTGGAAAACAAACTCAGCAGCAAGCAAAATAAAGTAAGAATTAGTGTCTATAACTTGAAGATCTAATAGGAAAAAAGAAATCCTTCCAAAAGGTGCCAACCTTATGAATATCCTCACCTAGAATGTAAGAGCAGCTAATAACCCCAGCAAGTAGATGATGATTAGGGACATCATTTTGCAAAATAAAGTCACAATTACTGGCATATTGGTAATTAGAATAAAAAAAGGAGTATGGTAAGCTATTGAACTACCTTACAACTAAATGGAAAATGATCCCTAACCATTCTTATCACCTCAATGGCAGGGTGGTTGTCTTATATGATTCTAATGCTTTATTTGTTACTTCCTCTAATATTTCTGATCAGATGCTCCACTTGCAAATTGTTACAACACAACTTAACTTACAATTAAGTATATCATTTATATATGCACACAACAATGTTTATTAGAGCAGTTTTTTGTGGAATCAGATCAAGGTGATGGTAACTTCAATCAATATCCATTGGATGCTCTATGGGGATTTTAAATTTATCTTAAAAATAGAAGAAGCAAAGGGAATAAGATTTGTATGCAATCCTTATAGAGAACTGGCTACTTGCCTATATGAAGCTCAATACACTGACATCCTGTCGGAGGGATGTTTCTACACTTTTAATAATAAGTAATCTGGTCCTCTCTTGATCAAGAAGAAGTTAGACAAAAGTGTAGCTAATTTGATATGGATGACAACCTTACCTAACTACTATTCTTTGTTCATCAATAACTATTTGTCTGATCATACCTCGATACTAACCACTACAACTGCTGCTAGATCTAATTATCCTTTCAGGTTCAATAATTTTCTATTGAAGCTAGCTAGATTTGAAGATTGCATATGAAAAGCACTGAGAGCTAATATTAGAGGAACCAAACAGTTTGTTTACACGAAAAAGATGCTGATTATCAGGCAAGAATTGAAGATGTTATATAATGTTATTGTGGGCAACACACATCATCTACTTAACCTTGCTAAGAGGGAATTGGAGATTGTACAAAAAGCTAGATATAGCAATCATGATTAAGAAATTCTCTAGGTAAAGGAGAAAGAAGCGTTGTACAGTTACACTAAAGCATTTCTCTTTAATTATTCCCTAATGAAACAAAGAGCTCAAGTTGATTGGTTTAGACATAAAGATAAAAAACACCTCAACTTTTCATAAAGCCATTACTTCGAAGAAAGCTAGAAACAAAATCGTTTCCCTCAAACTCAACAACACACTTATTAATTCTCAAACCTAGCTAGTTTAAGAGGCTTATAAATACTTTAGCAATCTAACGAACATGCTTTCAGAAGCATAATCAACCACATAGTTCCTCAAGAAAATCCTGAAGAACTCTATCTGTTCTTAAGATGTAACCCTATTATGTAGACCTAATACCCTATAAGAGATTTGAAGTACAATAGCTACGCTTTACCCTTGTAAGCATCTTGGACTATATGGATTCAATGTCAACTTCTTTAGGAAAACATAGTTACTCATAGGTAACTTGATCATAGAGGTTGTTTCAGAGTTTATCAATAAAGGATCCCTTCTCAAGGACATCTACAAGACTTTCATCACCCTTGTTCCAAAGAATGGAGAACTGAATAGTTTTTGTGAATTTCAACCAATTGCTTGTTACAACACCATGTACAAAATTATCTCCAAAATCATTGCTCAAAAACTTAAAGTTATACTCCATAGGAACATCAGCCCCACACAAGGAGCCTACATACCATCCTTATTCTTCAAGACCTCATTAGTACCTATTCTAAGAAGAAAAGCAATCCTAACTATTGCATCAAAATTGATGTTAGGAAGGCATATGACAATGTTGACTGGAGCTTTATCATTAAGATTCTGCAAGCTATAGAATTTCCATAAGATTTTATTTAGTATATTGAGCAATGCATAATTACCTTTTCACATAGCATATTAGTGAATGATCAACCCACCAAGTTCTTCAAAAACACATTAGACAAGGGGATCCATTATCTCCATACATTTTTGCTCTAGTCATGGAAGCACTTCATAAAATAATTGATAGGGTTGTTGAAAGAATAAAGAATAAAGGGTTTCAGATATCACTTAAATGCAGGAAGTTTAAACTAACCAGCCTTTGTTTTCCAAATGATCTCATCTTGTTATATAAAGCAGATGCAGTCTCCACCTCAGCATTAATGGAAGCACTAAAAATATTCCAAAGAGTCTCAGGGTTGTAGATGAACTGTTCTAAAAGTAATATTTATCTTTCAAGGAGTGTAGTTGACAGAATTCCTTTAATAGCATCTTCAAGCAACAAAATCTCCCAATGACATATCTTGGTATTCCCATCTCCACTTATAAAGTGAAAAGAGGTGACTTCATTGGCCTTCTTGATAAAGTTCACTATAGAAATTCATCTTGGAGCTCCAAACACCTTTCAATAGTAGGAAGAGTCTAACTTATTGCTTCAACACTCAATTCTATTCGCATCTATTAGGCTGCTCATTTAGAGTTTCCAACATCTATCTCAAAAACTATACACAAGTTATTCAACAACTTTCTTTGGTCTGGTAGTATAGGAAGAACTCACAAAAGCAAGATGACATGGAGTGAGGTTTGCATTCCAAAGAAACAAATGGGTTAGGGATTAGCTCCATCCAAACCATGAACACCATATTGCTCACAAAAAGACTTTAGAGGTTTATGCATGATAAATAGTCCTTTTTGTGTTAGTGGATTCATGGTTATTTCATCAAGAATAGAAGCATTTGGGCAATTGACTCCAAACTCTTTCCCTTAACCACCCTAAAAGCCATTTTGAAAATCAGACACCAATTAAAGTATGATTTTATAACATTGGTAAGGAATGGTGAATCTACTAGCTTTTGGCATGACAATTGGTTATCAGTGGGTCAACTAATCAATATCAATGAAGTTGCAACCTTCAAATTATCAATCCAACAAAATGCTTCAGTCTCAATAGCCTTAGCTAAGAAGGAAACTTTTTAGCACTCATCCCCAACCAAATCCCTTATAAATGAAATCCACCAGCCACACCTTAATATAGATGAAGATAAATACATTTGAAGGAATGCTAATGATGGAAAATTCTCTAATTCATTATATAAGAAGCTGATTTTTAAAGACCTTCCAAAAGTATCTTAGGCCAAAGCAATATGGGTAAGTTACCTTAATCCCTGAGATGCAATCACACTTTGATTTGTAATAAAGGAGAAGCTAAAAATAGTTGATAAACTTGCTAAATACCTGCAACTCGCTAACTAGTGGTCCTTATATCGAGAGGCTGAGGAAAGCACTGCATATGTATTCTTTAAATGCAGTTATATTAAGGGAATATGACTTGAACAACTCAGAAGGTGCTTGATAAGTTTAGAGTTAGATAATCTGGACAACATCATCTCCTGGTACCTAAACAGTATAACCTCTAATAGCATTGCTCACAAATATTTCTGGGTGGCTTTATCTTCACAAGTCACTGCAATATAGGATGAAAGAAACTACAAAATCTTCGAAGACAAGTACCTATCAATGGAACAATTCAACAAATAGCTTGTGGAGCATATTATACTGCAAATCAGTTTACAAAAACCCAAATTCCAGGATAAACAATACCTATATACATTTTGGAATGTTAGTTTATGATGTATTCAAGTCTTTTTTGTAATCCCTAAAAGTCACTGATATGAGGTAAGAGCTACTACCTTTTAAAGATTAATATATTTCTTATTCTTAAAAAAAATATAGTTGAAGATTAATAAATGTATAAGCACTTGATATGGCATCTAGTATATCTCACCACCACGCGATTAGAGTTAAGATACTTAAAAAAATATTCTCTTGTATTCTATGCAAGATCTAGGTAAAAGCATTTGGATGCAACCCACATGTACTACATTACTTCAAGAAGACTCCAAGCAACGGAAATTTTGCTTAAGGGAAATAATGACTTGAAGCTATGAGCTTGTTGTTATTTGAATTAGGTAATGTTTTGTTATCCTATGAAAGTCACCGATCTCTTAGAAACAAAGAAACAAGCATAGTTTCATATTCGTTAGCCGAGATGGAATATAGGGCTATATTTATGATGAAAAGTGAGCTCAGGTGGCTAAGGGTGTTCTTAAAAGACTTGAGAATTGTACGTAAAGAACCCATATTGTTAGACCCCGCTCTTTTAGTGGGATTTTGAATTATAAAATTGATATTAAATGAGAAATTTGTGGTGAATTATTCTTGTGCAAAGAAAGAGAAAAATTCAAGATTGGAGATTGTTATATGAGATATGTGAATTTAGCAAGATGAGAGGGTATATGTTAGGATGCTTTTGTTATAGATGTCTATGATTAATTATGACCTAAAAGGGCGTTTTAAGTTTAAATGAAATTGATGGTGAATAAATTGCTTTAAATGGAGTTGAAAAGTAAGAAATAAATAGTGAAAGTGTAAGAATTTGGAGAATTAAGAAAGTTTGACATTTTGGGATGAATAGTAGTAGAGTTGACTTTTTGAGCTGAAATCTTTATGAATTTTTCTGGCTTGATTTAGGAAGAATTTGGTAAAATGATCTTCATGAAACTTGTAGCTTCTGTTGACAGCTTTCTATCTCCATGAAGTATGACAGTTTTCGATATCGGGATTGAAAGTTATGCTCATTGGAAGTTAAGCTTACTTTGCTTTGTTTTTGAAAAATGCTATTAAGGGTGAGTTTGTGTGTACTGCTTTGAGGCCAATTTCTGTACTGATGTGGTCTGAATTAGAGTAAGGGGTCTACATGAAAGTTATAGAGAAATTACATAGCTTTAAAATGATGTATAATATGTTATTTTTTATTGTGGAAATTGGAAGATGTGAAATTTGCAAATTAGGATATTGTTTAGGTGATTTTTAATAGGGCAAAAACTTTGCTTGAAAAAATGACTTAGCTAGAGGTTGAAGTTGCTTTGAAGTTCTTCATGAAAGTTGTAGAGTGTTCTTTTATCTTTCCATTGGTACCAAATTTGAAATTTTTGGAGTTCTGGGTCAAAATTTATGGATGTTAGAAGTTAGGGATCGGGTCAGCAAGGGGGCGAGCGCTCAGCCCTCGTCCGCTCTTTTGACCGCTCAGCGCTCGACCACTCAGCCCTCGTCCACTCAGCCATCATCCGCTCTTTTGACTGCTCAGCGCTCGTCCGCTCAGCCCTCGACCGCTCAGCCCTTGTCCTCTCAACGCTCGTTCGCTCTGCGCTTGGCCGCTTAGCGCTTGTCCGCTTAGCGCGCGACCGATTTTTTGATTTGACCTCCTTTCATTCTTTTGGCCATAACTTTTTCGTCTAACATCCGATCGATCTGATTTTTGAAGCGTTGGATTTCTAAGACATCCTTATACTTCTCCATGAAAATTTATGATTTTTGAGATCAATTTGAGAAAGACCGATCGAATCAAAGTGGGATGATCGATTAAAAGGTTATGAGTTAGATATTTTCTGAACATGCTTCAGTACTTTGGAGATATCTTAATCTATAGAGCTCCGATCGATCTAATTGTTGTTGTTAATTAAACTACAGACATGGATCTACAAGTGTTCTGAAGGAACCAAATTTCAATTCAGTTCCTAAGATGTTCAATTTCTAGAGTGAAGTTAGGTGTAGTGTTTAGTTTTGGTTTAGTATTGGTCTAAACGTGTTTTGGCCATAACTTCTTCATTTCTAAACTGAATTGAGCGTTTTTTATGTCGTTAGGAAGGTAAGATGATGAGGAACATTTCTCTAGAAGGAAGTGTTATCAAAATATTTCATTTACCTGATCAAAATAAGGAGTCAAGATGTCAGTTTTTAAGGCAAAAAGGAAGGGCAAAATTAGAAAATTACTTAAGGTTTTAATTTATAAGGCTTATATGTAAGGGCATATCTCTCATTCATTAATGGCAAGTTGGTAAATAAGAAGAGTGGGTTTTAGTATAAAGAGGAGTGATGCACGACATTGGGAGAGAAAGAACAAAGAGAAAGAAGAGAGCAGAGAAGGAGAGGAGAGCTTCGGATGGAGAAAAGGAGAAAGAAGCAAGAAACTTAGGGTTTGATTTTTGGTGAGCTTCAAGTGCGTTTTTGATGTAGATTCAAGAGGGAAAAATGAAGAGGAGCATGAGAGCTTTATTTCAAGCCAAGAAATTTCGAATTTGGAGAAGATTAAGGTAAGAGAAGATTTTTTATCTTTGAATTTTAATGAGATTTTGGTTTAGATAGTTTAAGAATGTTATGGGTTTGGGATTTCTATAGTTAATTTTGGTGATTATGCCCTATATGATGTTCAATTTTGGATGTTTATTAATTA
>JANZXV010000211.1:6177117-6188123 GCA_027576455.1 Erythroxylum roigii | reverse complement strand
GAGGTCCGATGAATTGTGTTGATGGATTGGAAATATTGAAGTGCTTTTGTATATGGTTTAAATTGGTGATATATAGATATGTGTGCGTCTTAATGGCAAAAGAAAAAAAAATAAGTTTTTGTTTAAATTGAGGGTTATAATTTGCATATGAGGGATAAATGGATTAAGGTATTGGAATTTGATGATTTCCAAAGGGGTCATTGCATTGTTTTGAAAAAAAAAGTTTATACCGATTTCGATTGGTTTATATCAGGATCGTCTTATACTTTTCCAACGCGTTCGTTTGTTTGTTTTCTTCTAAAGTATGCGTTTTCGGATATCGAAGTCAAGAGTTCATCCTTGAGCATTTTGTTTTCTTTGTTTCCGAGCCTTTTGTTTTCTTTGGCTCCTTAGAATTCGATTTCTTTTGGTTTCTGCACGCTTTTGTTTCCGATTTATGTTTCGCTTTTGTTTTGGCCCACTTTCGGGTTTAGGATCAGCTCTTTTGTTTCGCTTTTCGTTTCCATTTTTCATTTTTCCGGTTGGGGTCCGGTTCTAAAATCGGGTCCCAACACATATAGTTACATTGCGATAATTATTGATAATATCCACATGTGAGTGTCCCATATTGAAAAAAGAAGAAAAAGAAGATTAACGTATAAGTCTAGTAGATTACTCCACCTATTGTCAATTGGTTTTAGAATGAAACCTCACTTAGGCTTGTGTGTGGTCTAACTTTCCTTTTCATGTGGGCCCGTAGGCCCATTGTTATACCATATAAAATTTACAGTGGGCCTACGGGCCCACACGTAGGCCCATTGCAAATTAGAGACAGATTAGGAGAAAGTTTAGTGATTTGATAGGATTTGATAAAATAGAATTCATCGTTTATTTTTAATAGGTGTTTGATTCTTTGATAAGTGTTTGACTTTGACCCCTTGCATCATATAACTTGTGTGGTTATAATATTGTGTAAAATAATTCTTTTCTTCAATCCATTGTCCCCTTTTTCTCTTCACACGATTTTTCAAAATTTTTACACATTAAAGTCACGTGTGTATTTATTTAGGTGCAAGCTAGAATGAATTTTTAGTGTCTTGCACTAATTGCAAATTAAAAATTCTAAATTTTAAGATTGAGTTCATTTCATATTTCAGTTTAAAAAATTTAAAATTCAACATAAAAAAATCAACTCAATACTTAAAATAATTTGCAAATACTTTAACTTATAATTATTGTTCAATATTGATTTTAAATTCATTAATATTAATATTTAACTTATAATTATTGTTTAATATTGATTTTAAATTAATTAATGTTTATATTATATTATATTTTTAGATCTTATTAAAATTTATAGTTATTTATCTAATTAAATTTTGTTATAAATTATGATATAATATGTGAGATTATATTTCTATTTTAAAATAACTTTATAAATTTACTTTTTAATTAAAATTTTTTAAAAGTATGAACTTGTATATTAGATTTAATTTTAAAAATTTCTAGTGCCTAATGTTTGAAAATGGAGCTTAGGATAAGAAGTTAGAAATTTTTAATAACTTTAGTCAAACTAAGATTCAACCCAGTGTACTTACTAAATTTTGTTGATATATATATATATATATTAAAATCTAACTTCTCATTTCACAGACTTTATTGATGCTTTTACCACTTAACTTTGTTCTATTTTGTTGTTTATTGTGCATTATCCTTAGGTATGATTTCTTGGATTGGAGGGAATACGCAAAACGAAAGATAAACCGAAACTTTTACGCAAAACAAAAGTTTCTGACACGATAAAGACAAGAAGTGCATAAGGTTATGTGAATAAATGCACCGAATGCTTGTCCTTATTATGTGGCCTCGTGTTCTTGTTCTTCAACAGCACAAAGTCGGTTACTTCTCTTCTTCCAGTGATCAAGTGCCTTCTCGAACTCGAAGCTCCTGATTCCACTTTCTCCCAAATCGTCTGCTACGCTTTCATAGCAAGCTTTTGCTTCCTTTCTCTGTTTCGCTTCCTGCAAGAGATTCTCTTAGTTGTTCTTTCCTTCACGAACTGTTTGAATGCTGTTTTCGAATTTCTTTAGGACATGATCGAAAATGTTGCAATGGATGGGGGGCTCAAGAAGAAAAGTTACCACGGTAAGTTTCAGTTTACGTTTCATTCGTCTTTCCTCTCTGTTTGCTAATTCATTAATCTGAATCATTTGCATGGAAATACTCGAATGGTGAGTGTTTCGATTGACTTTGATCTAATTATTCTACTAAACTTCAACTTATGTATGTGTTTTGGTGTATATTTGAACTTTAAAAGCGCATAATTCTAGATAGCAAACTAAATCTTAAGAAGTTTTACTCGGCTCTGACATTTGAATATTCCTCATGTCCCCGTGAGATTCTTGAAGTCAAGGAAGTCAACATATAAGAAGTATGGTTTCATTTTGGAACTTTACCTTTTTGACTTTTTAAATTGCTGTACTTATAACTCGCGTTCGCATTTCAGTTGATTACTGATGACTTTTTATTCGAATGATTTTTTGTTGTTGGTCTTGTTGAATTTTGTCAAGGCAAAAGCAATACTTTGAGCAAAAAAGGAGACAGCAACTCCGCCAGACCGCTAATTTGAAGAGCTTCGGAGCAGGATCAACTGGAGAGGCGCAAACTCACACAAAGTGTCGCTCGCTGGATGTTCTCAATTTTCTGAATTTCTCTACAAATTCTCAGGAGTGTGGCTCTCATTGTCCTGATGGTATCTGACGTACAAGACTTGTCAATCTAATATAGCATTTTCATCATTCCTCTGCCTGATTTAACTACTTAACTTCACATATAAGGATTCTGAGTCATATTTTATGATTGACATTTGATTAAGATCTGTTCATGAAGCTGACCATTGAAGCTGATAATGAAGTCCCTACTATTTATATCAGTACCTATGATATTAAACAATTCTTCCAAGTAACCTCAGCTGTCAGCTTTAATTAATTGTTTTTTCTGCTTTCCTACAAGCTCTACAGTTTTAAGGAAAACAGTTAGCTAAAAGTTTTCCAGTATTCTATAAATGTTGTTTCTTTTTTATCATCCATATTAGAGCTCATTACCAGCCACATCGTTGTTTCTGCAAAGGAGATTATGGAATAACGAGAAAATAATTTCTCATCTTGTGTACTATGGTTCTGTCTTCCATAAACAATTTTAGTCTGCAATGTCCTAATCATCAAAAACTTGCAGTAGTCATATTATTTCCTACAAAACATGTGGTTTTTTCAGATTATCAATCATAGGTTGTAGGCCTCACTTAGCTAATGAGTTAGTACCCTGGAGCAGTTTGACATTGGCCGTTATATAAGCAAACATACCTTTTTTCTCTACCTGACATGACCTGCGGATATTTCAATAAACTTTGGTTCTTTATCATTTTGTTTCAATTGCTTAATCCATTTTTGCATTCTTTACATTTTATTCTGGAAATTTTGGGGACTTCATGTTGTGTTATGTTACCTTTTTGTTCAAACATATAAGGCAAGAATGACGAGATCAGTGCTTCTGCTGTCAAGTATTGCATCAATAATCCGCCAATAATTTTTGCCAACTGTATCAAGCCAGCAGATTCTCTTGAGCCAAAGGAAGCAAGTACATGTTCTGGCATATCTGATAGAGTGATAACATTGGAGCTTTTTGTTTCTATCTGTCTTATTATACTCTTTTGGACTATGTTAAGAGGCATAAGATGTTTGTTTACCTTTGTATTATTGTGAGATAGGGAATCCATCAGACCATCAAGTGGAGACGATGTCACCAAAGTAAGAGTGAAGACATTTGCATGAACATGCATCATGAAAATTAACACTCTTTAAATTGCAATTGAAAATGCTGCTTGTGACCTGTAAACTGAAATGAACTAGTACAAAATGATAATCTGATTCCAAAAATGAGTTTGTGATTGACATTAAACTTAAACAGGCACTTCTTAGATTGTGACTGAATAGGTTAGAATGCTCTTATTCACAAGTTGTTTCTATTTGTTTTCCGACTTGATGAATTGCTTTGTCCAAATTTGTTTACGATTCTTTTTAGCTTGCATGAGAATCAGAATGGTGCTCGTAACAGAGTTCATGAGAAATTGGATCCTCAGAAGATAGTTAATCAACAAGGTAAGCACCAGATCTTTGTTAGACAAAAAGTTCACTTCCATTATGGCTTTTGATAAGGATACTTCTCCACTATTTGCTTCATGACCAATTTTTAGAGTGCTTTGGTTACAAATTCCTTCAGTTTTAATAACCATCTGTTTTTTAACTTGTACCTGAAAAATCCTGCTCTCTTCTCAGAGTTCTCGCTTTTGGATTTGCTTGAGGAAGGTGAACCAAATGGAAAACTAGAAAACAGTCTGATAGCTGAAACTCATGTTGCATTTTCAGTTGAAGGTACATTGTTACTTTTCTACTGAACAACACCTTGACGTTTTCCATTTCCATTTGGTACAAATAAATCTAGCCATATGTGGATATTGTGGCATCAAAATGATATCTACAAAAACATCTGCAAAGTATCTAGGACGTTATGTGTCGTTGACTCGTTGTTTCAACTAGGAGTAGGCAGTTAAGGTTCTTTCCTGAGGTAGGAGGCATAAAATAATTAACAATAGGCATGGAAGGGAAAACTATAGATAAGTGAAGATGGAGAAATTAATCAAGTTATTCAAACACCTTACAGTTCTTTCAATGGAAAGATATAGAGGTCATTTGTTTGGTTCACCAGAAACAATTTTGTTTATTCCAGGGAAATGCAATTTTTGGAAGCTTATTTTCTGGAACTTATCATGAAAAAACTTAAGTTTCTATTTAATTTTCTCGTATTAGTTGTAGTGTAAAAAATACATGCATTTTTTACTAACGCCTATTCAATTGCTCAGATGATACATTTCTAGTGGTTGTCTTGATGAACCTTTAATCTAGGTCAAGTGTTATGACTGGTCATAATATGGAATAAACGATTTTGCAAGTCAGGTTTAGGTAAAGTGGGAGCAGAAACGCCTGTCCACTCTCCTCAACCTAACAGGTAATTTATCCTTGCAATCTTTCCCTGGAAAAGTTTCTAATACTTCACCAGCATCTAATTATACTTTGCTGAAAGAAGCTTTTGTCAAGATAATTTCTTAACTCGATGTTCTTTCAGTAGACTAGGATTCTAGTTGTAACTATCTGTTGATTTAATGGAACATCAGTGCCTGCAGTTCCTCCTTTGGGACCAGTCTGAAATTTCTCTTATTGATGTAATATGTTGCATGTGACAACTTTTTTAATTTATTTCATCATGATATGATAAGAAGACCAAAATTTCTTTATGACACGAAAGTAATTTCAATTTGATGAATTTTTTTAGATAATCAGTTAATGAAATTCACACTTTATATTGCTAATCTGACATTTTTTGGCGAGCAATAACAGATATACCTCATATGTCTACTCCCCAATAATGGTTTATGGGAGATTAAATACATCAAATAGTATTCCTCGTGTGGTGGATGACCCGAGACTTGGAGCGGTAAGAAACTACTAAATGCATCTCTATCACGATTATAGCCTTCAACGGTCTGTGCAAATTTTTCTGTGTCGTTTTTTTATTGGTTCGGTAACTCTTATTTGATGTTGTGAAGTTACCACCCTCTTGAAATTAGTACTTCTGTTTGAATGATTCTTTGGCTCTCGATATAATTTCTGCAACTAGAATGAAATTGTCTTGTTTCAACTTCAGTTCTGTTATATATTTGGAATTGCTTCATATTGAAGTTTAATTGTTCTAATAACTACAGTATGTTTTAAGTGACTATTGAGATTACACATTATAGTAAGATTTTTATTTATATGACTCGATCTTGTTTTTCTTATTCTCTTATACTTTTGACGAAGTTGTATCCTGATTAGGCGGCATACCTCATGCAGGATGCACTAATGCAAGAAACTTGCACAAATCTAGATGGCAGTTATCTGGAGTTTTTGACAGGGATTGAGGATTTGCATAGCAAGCCAAGGAAGAAGTTGAGCACCTTCAATGATCATGTTCAATTCAACGGCCAGAGTGCTGAGATATGGGACTCCTTCAATGACAGAAAAGAATATTTTAGCACTGAGCATGACAGTGACATTACTATGGATGGTAATCTCAACTGAATATTCTGGCAATTGTTTTTTCGTGTATTGAATAAGCTATCAATCTATCATGCTTTGTGTCATAAGCAACGCAACAGATTGTGGCATTCAAAATTTTGGATTCTTTCATTTATTGTTGTTAATATGTGAGTTCCGTAATCCATTTTTTGAGGATGCATCTAGAATTTCGTCCTTTCCGGGAGAAAATTCTAAACATCAAAAAGTTGAATTCAATTTCTAGTGGAAAGAATAGAAGCAACCCTACAGAAATAAACCACGGGTTCTTTGGCATAAATTTGTGCCTGTCAAACTGTAATGGTGAATATAAAAAGCAAGTGTGAATTTGAGTTCCTATGATCCTCTTTGGCTTCTTAATTGTGGACTTTTGTCTTAAAAAATAAATATATTTTCTGGTAACTTCTTGTGTTGGTTCTAGAAGTTAAAGTTTTAGCTATGGTGATGAGATTGAAGAGCTGCTTTAATTGATTTTAATTATACATGTCATTCTAATGGATTAGCTCTCCTCTAAATTTTTCTGCCTATCTCTTTTGCTTTTCACTTTTTTTCAGCTCATTCTGGTTTGTTGAATACCAACTTCCTTTATGGGAGGGAAGCTGATATGTTTGGGAGGGGCTGGCCATATCAAATGGATAGCATCTGTACTGATTTTCAGAAACCGGATTATGCTATAAAAAGTCCCCATTGGCTTAAGAAAAGGTGTTGTATTAACATCTGACTTTGTTTACCAGTCATAGGCAAACACTCGGAGCTTGACCACCATATATATCTGTGCAGGGATGCTTTGGGAGCAACCCAGTTCAATATCTTAGGTGCTCTTTGTCTCTGCTATCTTAAATATTGTCCAAGAAACATATAATAGATCTTACAGCTTTGGTGTTTTGGTTGATACTTGATACTCGATTTCTAAAACACACATTACTTGTACAGCACCACCATAGTACATATACCAGTAGCGATAATGGACTATTCTGTGGAAAATGTGATTCGTGCTTTAGCGATAATGGACTATTCTGTGGAAAATGTGATTCGTGCTTTACTTTTCTGTCAAACATCACTACCAATCATCATTCCGCAACTAATTTTCTAATTTCATTGCCATTCTCTTTGTCGATTTATTTCATGTCAACTCTCTTCCATTATGCTTTTGACCATCCTTGCGGTTGTTAAGCAGCTTTGTCATTCTTTTTCTTTTTACTTTCATCAAGTGTCATTTGGATCATTACTTCTCTCTCCCTAAATACTATGTCTTTCTGCTATTGAAACTTAAAAATGAAACAATATACAGGTCTGACATTTGATATTTTGATTGTTGTTCCTCTCTGGAAACCAGATTCACCTGATCCAAAGCACCAAATGTGGGATGACGATTTTGATTTTCTAGATTCTGAGAGGGCAAGGTGTGTTAAAAAAAGGTGCGGTAACGTGATATATCTCCATTGATAAGATACATCTAGACTCTTTAGGCACAATAGTTTAACGAGTTTCCTTATCTAGGTTTTCTCTAATTTGTGTATAAATGGTTTTCATATCCCAGAATTGTCAGAAAGTTCATTTCGATGTATTCATGATCCCTAGCGCATTCTATTCCCTACGCTAATATTTCCCATTCATATTTTGAGGGTATAAAGTTAAGTTATTCTCTTGTTTGGCAGGCATAGGTCTGCTCGGGTAAATTTCTGTTTTGGCGACATAGCTGACCAGCCTGATTGCTTCAAGAAAGAGTCTGGAAGAGACAACTTGAGCTCGTTGAGGTAAGTGTCCGAGCTTTCTCAATCCAGCACCCTTTACATGCTGTAAGATGATTTCATTTTCTTTTTTGACATTTTGATTTGCTCTTGTAAATCGGCAGTGAAGAATCATGCTCATCCACTGGAGGTCACAATCTTTACTATAAGATAGCTCATGGTTCCAGGCTTGTTCCAGCTTCAGATTTTTAGTGACTTTGAGAGATGAGACCACTTATATTTTGTTGTCAAACCTTACAGTGAAAAGCAGTAGCATACGTCACAGTACTTTCGGTAGCTCTGACACCCACTCTAATGGCAATAACATTCTTGGCAAAGAAACGCAGCCAAGAAATATGGATGATATGTGGAAAGCTGACAACATATGGATGGCGCGAAAAACTACAGGCATGCCAGCTAAGTCAGACACAAATTTTGCCTGTAATCTGAGCTCGTCATTTCAGGAGACAATTGGACCATCTGGAACTTGGTTACATGATGAACATTGTTCAGCCGTTAGGAAATTGGGTTTAAGTTCTGCATGTCAAGCTTCAGAAACAGAGTATCCATTCTCAGCCACAAAGCTATTCACTGAAGATAGCTGGAGTTCATTTACTTTCTCTGACCCACCTCATGAAGCTAAATATACTTTTAATGTTTCAAGGACCGATAGTCCGGTTAAATGTGGAAATTCAGGCAGTTTCCAGCAGGAAGATACACCCCTTCGTCAACCATCCAGTCACATGCAGTCACAAGATTTTCCAACCTACTCTAGGGTTTGCGTAACCAAGCAGAAATTTTGTAAAGAGTCACCAGATTCACGAACAGGTTTGGTCGATCAGTCTCCAACTTCATCTTATGATGCTCCTTTTCTTGAGGAGACATTAAGTCAAGATTTATCAGCCCAGAAAAGTGCGAGTAAAGATGGGGGGCAATCAACATTTCAACAAGTGAACCTTGAAGAAGTTGATACAAAAAAGAAAATTCTTGACGGCAGGAAGATGGGGATGATGGATGCTCTAGAAACAGGGGAGAATGGTGGTTTTAAGGAGGAAAGAATATCAGAGACATCACCATCTGTACAGGTTCCTAGCCAACCCGAGAACCTTGCCAATGAGAAAGTGTATGTTAAATGAAATGTTGCTCTTTTTGGATCATAATACAGATTAAAAGTTATTATGCAGTAAAATAGTTCTCACTGTTGTCAGATCTGAACAAAATGTTGAAGTTCCTCTTCCTCAGAATTGGAATCAAGGTATCTTACTTTTGGTCTCCAGTCTTCCACTATCGAACTCGGGTATTCTGATATTTGTTAAGCAGCCCAATTTTACGCTTCTTTATCCCTTCTAATATTGAGCCAATATCCTTATGCTAAAGTAGAAAATGGGGAGACTGGAGGGAAAAAAGTGATAACTAAGACGCATATGAGTCTAAACCACTCATCTTCCACCGTCACGATATTAGAATCCCGCGTCCTACAATTTGTGTGGTTGCAGAAAGCATTGAAGGGGGCATCTACGCACACACCTTGAAGAAGGTACGTTCATCTTTTTGCCATTATTTGATATTGACCAGAATATAAGATGTAAATCCCCGTTTGATTTCAAAGATTTGATGTAGTCAATTTCTCCTCTATTGTGCAAATTCTACAGGATGTTATAGAGGATTTACAAGCTTATTCGTGGAAAGAAGAATGTGTGTGCTTTTCATCAGGATCACTCATCTTTCCATTCGATGCTTCATAGCTTTTGGCAGAAGCTAAAGACGGTTGATATGATTATATACAAGGGTCAGATACTAGAGAAAGAATAACAGCTGAGTATATGCTGACAGATAGTTTTGACTACAATGTCCCGTCCTATCTGTGACTTGTTAGCTTCCTGTTGCCCATTCTCATGTCTGTAGTGTATGTTTTGGAAAATATCTTCCCATGCAAAAGATATGAGTTTGGATGAATTGATTAGTTTTTGATATGGGAGAATTCTTGGTCTCCTACGACCTTGCATCTGGAACGAAAAAGTTCAGCGAATCATTGTGTAGTGGTTGATAATTAACAGCAGATATGAATCACAGGAAAACACAATTATAGAGAGAAAATTCTGGGGGGTTTGTATTGATTCAAGGAGAAAATTACAAGCTAGAAAAAGGATAAAGGGGATGAGAAAAGAAGGAGACGAGAGAGGAAAAGTTTTTCTTAACAAATTGCATGATCCTTTCTGGTACAAATCTTTCCTTAAAAGAGTATCTGCATGTGCTGAGAGTGTACACCGTTATTCCTCTGTCATATTAGTGGCACACGTGGCATTGAGGACGAATTCATCTAGCTTTTGAGGAGGGAACTGGTCCTCAAACTTCTCTTTGGAGTCTGTGGATCATCATTGGCATTGGGCCCTTGGACTGTAGCATTTCCATTCACAACAGTACCTCCCCCTTCAAAAGCAACCTTGTCCTCAAGGTGCAAGCTAGGATAAGACTTAAGCAAAACATCCTTGTCTTCCTAGGTCGCCTCATCGAGAGTCAGACCCTCCCAATGAACCTTCCACTATTCCACCATAGATTGGGCGCGCTGAACCAAGCGTGTCTCCAAAATAGCAAATGGTTGCAGAATGAGCGATGAACCGAAGTCAACCAAATTCAAAGGTGTTACTTGCTGGTCAGGTTGGCCTGGCGCACTTGCGCAATAACGAGACATGGAACACTCACTATAAAAAAAATAAACATTCTGCGACGTTTTTAAAACATCATAGAATGTCCAAAAAACGTTACAAAAAACGTCGTGAAATGTAGTGCAGGTAAAAGCTTTCTGCGACATTTTATGCAAAACGTCACAAAAAATACTGACATTCCGTGACGTTTATAAAAACGTCACTAAAAATTTACATATTCTGCGACGTTTTTAAAAAACGTCACAGAATGTAAAGAAATCCGCGACATTTTTTTGGAAACGTCGCGGAATGTCTTTTGCGATGTTTCTAAAAACGTCACAGAATGTCTTCCGCGACGTTATTATTATTATTATTATTTATTTTTCTATTTTTCAAAAATCATATTAATTTTTAATTTTAATAATTATTTTTTAAAATACAATTTTTTAATCTTATTTGCTTAATAACTATTTAATATTATT
>JANZXV010000211.1:6082452-6111125 GCA_027576455.1 Erythroxylum roigii | reverse complement strand
ATAATAAATAACTAACTAACTAACTAAATAAATAAATAATAATAATTACAACTACTATTACTTTCTTTCTCCATATTAATCAAGTTAAACTTCATTTTTCTAGTATATTAACTTATTTATCACTAACCTATGTCTTTTGATAACTTAGTTGTAATAATGCCTATTTTTTCTATATTTTGTTGACCTAATAACTTATTATTAAGGTAAATTTCTAGACATTTAAGTATATTTTTTAATTGTTTAACTATAATAGGGAAGAGTAGAGGAATGTTTAAATAAAATCATGACCATAAATCAACTAGAAAATTTGTAGATAATGATACATCCAAACACAAAATATAACAATTCAAATGAAGTTTAACAATTTAATTCAAATAGAACAAAGTAAGTAAACACCATCATTTAAAGCAAAGATTTATAATAATCTAAGAACAACATCTAACTGTCATTAAACTAAAACCAATATTATCACGAATAGTTCCAATCTCTTGAGTTCTCAGGTCTTCAACACCTTTTCCATTGTTGTAGTTTGTCTCTCTTGAATGAATTGCGTCATATTGTCAAGTCTCTTATATATTGCTGCAAATCCTCCAATTATTTTAATTTAGTGGAATCAGTTCTTACTCTCTTGTTATTTTGTAAACTATCACTTTCTAAAACCCTTTTGCATTTTCTTCTGTCACCACACCTCTTCCCAATCATCAATCACATAGTAATTGTTTAGATCATTAGTCTCATCCATATTGTCATGATCATGATAGCCTAATGACTAATGATGAGCATTATGATTATGAGGTAGAGAAGGAACATACACTTTTTCATCTTCTCGTTGTCCTTGTGGAGGGTTAGTCACAACACAAAATATAATCTCCCCTCGAGTCAAACATCTAAAAAGTTAATCCAATTTACATTCAAGCTCATGTTTAAGCCATTCATTTTAAAATGTTTTAAAATTGATGTTCTCTTATAAAAAAATGACTTAAATACAAATTATTTAACTAACTATTTATCATTAAAGTAAAAGAAAATAACCTAAAATAAGAGAAAAAGGCTAACCTTAATATTCAAAGTCCACCATTTCTCATTGACATCGATTGTTCCTTTCTCATAGTCCATCTTTATCTCGTTTCTTTCCATTCCAACTGTTTCCAAAGACCCCGTTTAACTCCCACCCAATCAAACTTATTTTTTTAAGTTTATTTTTATCTTATGATAAGTTGGTCGCTTTGTGAAACTCTTCCTCTACCTTCTTCTATGTTAACCTTTGACAAATAACTCTACTATGTTTTTCCTTATTCCTTTAAATATACTAGTTACAAATGTCACAAAAAGACAAGTGTTTCTTTTAACCAACGAACTTTGCCTATATCATTCTTCTTTGACTTTCTCCTTTGTTTCCTTTTTGAAATGATGCAATCTAATTATACAAGATGAGAGAAAATTATATACTCATTAATTAATTTGCAATTAATTACTTAATTAGTTTACTAACTTGAATGCATGATCACAATCAAGCCAAGTTCTTTTCACTGTCAAACAAAAACAACATAAAAAATCATCATCATACAATAACCTAGCCTTTACAATAAAGCAAATATAAAACATATAAAGTAATAATAAATGACCCTATTTTACAGGAGAGCTAATCTGCAATGCTTACTCATTTGAACACTTAAGTAATAGTCAAAAATAAAACTAAGTCTCACCTCTCCACCTATAACCGGTTGAAATCACAAACATTGCAAGAGTGCTAACCACTTGAGAGTAAAAACAAAATGACATCAAATCTAACTAGCTAATTTGATTATTATTTTTGCAAGCATGCCCTGATATAAATCAAATCCACAGTATTAGGCAAAATCATCATAATAACACAAGCACATACAAATCAAATCTTTATCCAAAAGAAAGGAAAAAGCAAAAACGAAAATTTTGCTTATGAATCAAATTTAGCAAAAATCAAAACATCCAAAAATCCAAATAAATACTACCAAATTTGTCAAAAAAATTAAAAAAAATAAGCATGCTAGTGAGAAGGGGGAAAGGGAGGAGACAAACTTACTAAAGAAGATGTCACTGGTCAAAATTTGATCGACGTATACCGATAATGTTAGCCACTGCAACGTTCAACTACTTGAGAGGACAAACTTACAGAGCAAGAACATTGTCTCCAAGTTTTACAGAGGAGGATTGTGCCCAAATGCAAATAGGAATTTGAGAATAGTGCTCAATTGTAGTGTATCAGTGAAGTTTAGGGTATTAGTATTTAGTGAAGGGAGAGCAATAACGAAAGATGACATCTTAAATAATTTGTAATAATTTTTAGACATAATTGTCTGTAATTCTCAATCGCTAGAGTAAAACGCTCCTCATAGGAGCATTTTTAGAAACAGTAGAATAAGTTTAATATGCTAACCCAATAGTTGACTACCAAACATAATTATCAACAGTTACGTATGGTCAAACAGCCAATACCTCTCAATTTGTCAAATTAGAGCTGATCAGCTATTTCCAAACATGGCCTTCATTCAATTATAAACAAGTAGTGAATAGAAACAGGTGGCTGCATAATTATATATGATTTCACCTACTACATTATATATTCAGTCGACGAGTCTAACCCCTTATAGCGAATGCCATAAACCATACATGCAGAAACCTGAGAACTATACACCATTCTTCTTCACAGATCAACTACCCTATACCTAAAGTCTAATACTGAACTACTCAAGTGTGCTTCAGTATAACATAACCAAGAAAAAGGGAAAGGCTTGGGGGTACAGCAGTGTTTATCAACAGAAATATTTAAACAGCAGACCGGTTTTGCAAATTCAGCATCTCGTCATGTTTCTCCACTTGTCCTTCAAATCAACCTGGGAAAAACATTTGGGAATTTCATGCCTCGAACTAATGAACACGAATCAATCAAATAGAGAGTTCCAAAGGTTAAAAAAATGTTTACCTCAGTTCTCTCTGCAAAAATGTCTCTCCTCGAGTTCAAAATAAGCTTCCAATTCCCTTTACCAAACCTTTCACCAATGAAACCCAAAAGAACACAGAAAATCAAACGAAGTTCCAAAAGAAGGATCAAAACAGAAAAAGAAAAGAACACTCTTTCATCTGCTTATCTGAAGTATCAATTACTACTAGATCCTTCTGGGCTCAAGGGAATATAGACTAGGCATGGAAATATTAACTGGCACAAGATGAGTACGAATGTGAAAGCTTTCCACTTTCCGGTTTTCTGATACAAAATTTCTCAATTTGGCATCCACATAAGTAGCTGGATACCAAAATTGGGAATGGGACTAATGAGGAAAAACCATGCTTGTCACTTCATCCCTAGCAACAGAGTTCCGGTAAAAGCTATTTGTTTATTTAAAAAATATGCCAACCCTAAAAGTCGTGACTGCTAAAAAGCATATGCTAAAAGAAATGAACCAAAGCATATGTTAAATATTTTCCTAAGTTTCCAAATTCAAATAATTGATTTTTTTTCCAGAAGTCAGTTACATACTTCTGAACACCCTCTCTCAAGGCATCTTCCTCTTCTAAGCTCCATCTCTTCATTTTCCTCCTTTTTGCTAACTTTGCAACCTCATATTTCTTCAATGGGGACCCAGCCTTTCTCTTCGGGCTATCTAAGTGCAATCTACTTGCGTAATTAACAGCTCCTTCAGGTGAGTCATCAATTGAATCATCCCACTAAAAAATAAAAATGAATACCAACATTAAAGCCATTGTGTACGAGCAAGTAAATGAACATAGGACCACAAGGTTTAAAAAGAAACATATAACTCGGAAGTGAAAGCAATTTAAGATGATAAATTTAAGCACTTCATAGCAAGTTTCGTCCGGCTAAACTTTTGTAGAAGAAATAATTGTCCGTTCGTTTCCCAACATGTTTGCAATTGGATTAAAAAAAAGTAAAATTTAACCCAATTGCTAATCCAGCCAGCTATATACTAGATCTTCAGTGGAAGTTTAACGAGAGCGAGAGAGAAAGAGGTAGCATGCCAATGCAATATAACTTTCCTTTCATTCCATACGGATACCCAATGTCCACAAGCACAACCAATGAGACATGCATGAATCTGCATGTCTCCACACAAAAAATTCATTTTCCCTACATTAGAATAATGATATTCTAGATAGCTTGAAACAGTGGAAGGCAACACGGTCATTCTTAGGAATGAAGGGTAGAAATTACATGCACAACTGATGCTTGGTTAAAGTAAAAATGATTTGATTGCCACGTGACTAGAGAGAAACCGGTGGATTGAAGATGAAAAATGGCTTCATACCTCCAAGGCATGTGCTGTACTATTCCGTTCCATTAAGCTGAGTTTAGGCGGCTCATTCTGATTGCTGCGACATGGAATTCTAGTACTAGCCTCAGTTTGAAGACGCTCAGCAGTCTCGTCGTTTGATGGAATGGGCACAAGCACATCTTTTCCAGTCAGGCTCTGTAAAGAAGTGTCCTGGTTCAAGTTTTTCTTTGCCACTTCAGATATTACAGCACCGACACATGAATTTGATCCATCTCCATCTCTTCCTTTCTGGGTTTCAACTGAATTTTCCTGAATGAGAACTTTATTTGCCATTTCAGCTATCAAAGTTTCAGCTAAATGCAAAGCTTCAGGAAGAGGGTCCTTGACAATTGCTTGTAACTCCATAGAACTATGTCTGAGAGATTCTTGCACTTTATCAACTTCAGGGGTAGGCACAGTTTCATATCTGCTCCAAGGTCTGTCCACGTCCAGTTGTTCACAATCAATAATTTTGACTTTTCCTTTATGACGTTGATGGGAAGAAATACCCTTCTGTTTATGAAGTACTACCTTCTTCTGATTCCCTGTACGATATCAAGAATGTTCATTGCCACCAATCACAGACGAAAACGCACAATTTGATTAAAATGCCCAAAATCCTATTTGGATTAACACAATTATATGTCAATGATAACGAAAGCACTTACGTTTATCTGTAAGCTTATCAGTATCACCCGCATTGATGTCCCCGGCGCACTCTTCCTCTGACTCTGTCGCTGCCTTCTCCTTCGCCTCCCTCTCTGTTCTCGCAACGGCTTCGAGAAAAGAAGGTCCCATAAGCGCCATAGCTTCCCCTAAATAAGCCCTAACCAGCTTCAACGCCTCATTTCCCGTATTCCTCTCCAGCAACCTCTTGCACACATTTGAATCCCAAATCGCAGCCACAATCTCGTCCCTACACTCTCTCAGCTCATCTGTAACCAGCTCCCTCTCTCCCATTTCATCCAATTTCTCAACTCTCCCACCCCAAATCCTCTCCACCGCCTCGAAGGACCTCCCTTGGCCGCGCTTGCGAGGACTCCCACCCAAGTACTTCTCCGTACACTCCACTGCCACCGCGCGGTACGCTGCCTTCATCAAATCGACAATTTTGACCCCTTCTCTCTGGTCCAACTTCTCGAGAACCTCGAGCAATTCGAGTATCTTCTCGGAGACGGAGCCGTTACCGATCTCTGAGGCAATTGACCGGAGAATCAGTGTCTTCTTCAATCGTTGATTGTTGTTGGCGATAGGGAAATCGACATTGGTAACGATCTTGTTGAGTAAGAGATCCGAAATCTGTTGCCGAAGCAGAAATTCCAATATCCAACCACTAATTTCCATGTCCATACGGCAACCTTTTTGGGCTTCAATCCAGACAACCAAATTTAATCATCTCGAAACCTACTCCACTCGAAGGTTAAGGTTTTGAAGTGATCCATTATAAAGTCGCCACGTTAGCAAAATACAGGTGATCGCATGTGGTATAATCAACCTTTTCTACGTGGCGGAATCTGATTCGTCAGAGAGTACTAATCTGGTGAAACGCAGCACGATAATAAATGGCGGACTATTAATAGGTAACGGTTATACGGTGGTGTGACTAGCAGTAGCATAAGGGTTCTTTTGTTTGTATAGCTCGGTGACGAAGAAGAAGAAGATAGAGAAAGGTGTGTGCTAAATTTTGGGGGCAACATACTCTAACTATCTCTTCGCTTGGTTTTCGATTTCTATTCCCAATGGTGGCTGGTTGCATGTTCAAATCCGACGATATAGTGGTGAAATCGCCCTACGATAGGCGGCTTTACAGAGTGGTTGAGTTGGAGAATGGCCTATGCGCTTTGCTCGTTCACGATCCCGAGATTTACCCTGACGGACCTCCTCTTGATTCCAAAACCCTAAATGATGACGAAGAAGAAGAAGAAATAGATGAGGATGATTATGAAGATGACAACGACGAAGAGGACCTAGGCGAAGACGAAGAGGAAGATGAAGTTGACGACGAAGAAGATGATGACGTGAAAGGAAAAGGAAAAGGAAAAGGAAATGCTTCTCAAGCTAAGAAGGTTGTTACTCCATTTCTTTCCTCTTTATTCGGATGGCTTCCTAGCGATACGATAGAACTCTAAATTGCTACTTGCAACTACAACATTCATCGTTAAATGTGGTAAGCTATGGGAAATTAAAATGTGTTTGTCTGGTCAGGCAGCAGCGGCAATGTGTGTAGCTATGGGTAGCTTCTCTGATCCTATTGACGCTCAGGGACTTGCTCATTTTCTAGGTTTGTCTCTATTCTTTCTTATGATTGTATGTTAATGCATTTTCTGGTCCAGGATGGATAAGCATAAGCATATGGTGTTCATACTTTATAAGTTAAATCTTTCCTTCCATTTCATATTTGAAAGTTGATTCCATAGGGATATGCAGCCATGGTTTTGTAATTTCTTTGTCACCCTATTTGTTTTTTCCTAGTCGTTAATTGCTTTCTCCATTCAAAGAGTAACACTCTATGGTAACTTTTTCTATCTTCAGAGATGTAACTATTCCCTTATTGAAAATCTCTAAACATAAACATCTGCCCTGCTAAGTATTTGGAAAATTTTGGAGTTATAAAGTGCTACTAACAAATGGAATAATTGAATGAGAACCGCCATCTACATATGGTCAGCATAGTATTACTAGTGTCTTAGGGTTCAAAAAGTTATTATTGTTTTGATGCCTTCCTAGCAGATAAAATAAGAACCACGGAATTGCAGGACATCTGTGGAAGAAGTGAAAAAGATTCCTTGCTTTATGGGTTTCATTGATTTCTAGAAAATGAAAATTTAATTATTCATATTAAGAGAAGCTGTTTTGGTGAAGAAGGGGTTATTTATGAGACATTCCCCGTGTTTTCACTTACACATTGGCATGGCCTGCTCTTCTGATCATTTCTAAATCTAATATTTGGACCTTAGTGTTTGGATGATTGCATTACCTATTAGTTTCAATACTGTTAACAAGAAGTCCCCTTATTTTGATCTCAGTCTTAATTGTATGTTTTTACAGAGCATATGCTATTCATGGGAAGTATTGGTTTTCCTGATGAAAATGAGGTTTGTCTATCATCTTCTTATCCTTACAATGTTTTTGCAAAATGGATCAGAAGAGAATACAATGTGGAGGAATGACATGTGTGTTTTTTTTCCCTTTAAAAGAAACTAGAAGGAAAAACTAATACAGTCCCCTTAAACGGTTGATGCTTGAACCAAATAAGAATTAGACATATCCTTTTGGAAATGACAGATTAGATTACTAGTGGTTTGAGAAGCAAAGTTACATTGTCTTATTGAGTCACAAAAAGACCACCAAGCTTCAATATTTTTCTCAGTGGTGTGTGGAGAAACCATACAGAGGAAACATGTGTGCATTTTCTTATGTTTGTATGAAGAAAAGTGGGCAAAAGTATGTGGTGAAATAAACTTGTGTGAACGGTCTATAACACATGAATGTTGCAGCTTATTTTCTTCTTGTAAAAATGTAAAAGAAAGGGCTACAAGTTTGACTCTTTCCACTTGCTAGTATGATAGTTATTTGTCCAAGCATGGAGGATCATCAAATGCGTATACCGAGACTGAGCATACCTGCTACCATTTTGAAGTCAAACCCGAGTTTCTTAAGGGTGCCTTGAAAAGGTGATTTAATAAACAAATTGATAAAAAATTGATAATCATTCTTTGGTCCTCTCTTTACTCTTTCATATACCTGTGAGTGTTCTGATCATACTTATCTCAATGGCTGACTGCCAAATTGGTCTTCTATAAGACTATTCACTTTTGATGTTTGAAGATGTTACTATCTGTTTCATTTTTCCTGACAATGCACGATGTAGAACACTTGTTGCTAGGTCACTTCTTCATATGGGTAGAAATGATTTCGTTCTGAATTTCCATGTATATTTTTCTCAAACTTCAGATATATATTTGGGATCCAAAGTGAATCTTAATGTGTATATGAATGTAGCTGTCTGTTTATTTCTTTAAGATCTTGAGTAATGCAATAAATGACTAACATTTAATTTCATGTCTGCTGCTTTTGTACTTTCATGTGCATAGGATATCCGAATGTTGCCTCTTAGCCTTCTTGCCACCTGTCTTATGAATAATCCTGTCTCTAAGCATTACGGGTATACCATAGATCTTGATTATAGGCTGTCTTGCGTTTTCAGATTTTCTCAGTTTTTTATTTCACCTCTGGTGAAAATGGAGGCCATGGAAAGGGAAATACTTGCTGTTGATTCTGGTATATAACACGTTTCTGTTTTTCTATTTTCTTTGTAAAAGTTGACCGTCGTTTTGTTTGCTTTACATGCTCATTGTGTTACTGGCATATTATTCGTTGCCTAAGAATGAACATGTGAATCAAAATGATTACAGAATTTAATCAAGTTTTGCAAAATGATGTTTGCCGCCTTCAACAACTTCAGTGCCATACATCTGTGCCTGGTCATCCATTTCGGAGATTCTTTTGGGGTAGGTTGCTCCAACTGTGCTTCCTTTTGGTGTTTGTCTATTGCTATATATGGATTTCAGTGAAACTCTTGGTTTTACTGAAGGCAGCAAGAAGAGTCTTGCTGATGCTTTGGAGAAAGGGATAAACTTGCGTGATCAGATTCTTAAATTGTATAGACATTACTACCACGGAGGTTTGATGAAACTTGTTGTCATCGGAGGAGGTAAAGCTTTCTTTAACTGATTGTAGTTTACTGTATGTAATGAACTCTCTTGGCAAGCTTGGAGGAGAGAATGACTGAGTGAAAATAAAGACAATATATATGAAATGAATAAATAATCTTTGGAAGAGTTACTGTTGGATGATATATATGAATAAAAGAAATATCAAACTAGGAACTAAAATTCACAAAATTAGAAATCTGGGTTGTTGGGTGTTGTTAGGCTGCTGGAAATTCAGATTTCAAGTCAAATCTTAGTAGCAGTTGTTGAGACTTCCGAACTGGGTTGCTGGAAACTTAGGCTGCATGCTGGAAATTTCGTGGAGGAAATGAACAATGAAGACTTTTAGGAATCACTCCTAAGATAGAATACTAGGAATTACTCTTAGGATCTAAGAATCATTCTTGGAAGAAAGCATCACCAAACCTTCTAGTTGACTAGCTAAAGTTTGTAGAAAAAATTTAGGCTTTTTCTCATTGAAAGATTAATTATATAGATAGAAAAATTGTTGGAATCATAACTTTAATGGAATAGGAAAACTCACTAAACTTCCAAAATAAGAATGGGATTCTATAAGGATTTATGTTATTCTTTAATAGACTTAAACCCTAAACTAATAAGAACAAATAAAATAGAAACGTTTTCCTTTCTAATAATAAGAAAATTAAACTAATAACTCTTTTTTTTTTTTTTGCATCATTCTCCCCAGATTGATTAGAGTCAACCTCAACGTCTAAAAGCTGTTATTCATGATCTTTGCCCCATGTACTCATATGTTGGAACCTTAATAGCCTCGAAACATCCATCTTCTTCGTCATCCTATGGTGCCTCTTCAATTGAGTAAAATATAAGATCATACTCAAATTCAATCCTGAATTTCTTTCCCAACTTCAAATGCCATGTTTGTCCCTTCACATCCTTTGCTATTTTGTCGTTTACTTCTTTAAAAAACTTTGTCTCTCTAGCGGTCGTTTTGAGCTTTCTCATCTCTCACCCTAGAAATTCTACTCCTCAGATGCATTTTAAACTCATTGTTGCCTTTTGAAGGAACTTGGAATAACAATGAACTACATCAGGAGCCTGAATGATAATGGAAACTTTAGTGTGCTTCTGTAATCTAAATGCATTACAAACAACCATTACCCTTGAACCTGTGTGGGACTTAATTCCAGATAAGCTTTCATGGCCAAGTAGAGCCTGAAATTCTTCTCAATCCTCAATGCTGCGCCTTCAAACCTTAATTATTCAAATAACTTGCAGCCCATATTCCCACTTATAAAAGATTGCAGCAGTGTTGTAGCATGGTTAAACGCGACAATTTCCTTACGAGCTATATGTATGAATTTGATGTTGAAATATTCTCACTAAATTTCCAGGTACTTTTGTTCTTTTCAAATCCAACTTAGACATCTGACCTGCTCTCAACAAAAGCTTTGTTCGTGTATTTGGTTTTCATAAACTACCTGTAATAACTCTTTCTGAACTAAAAACCTAGGCATATGTTGTCATTGCTCTACAAAGAATTTTGATTTTATAAAAATAGTCATAGGTCCTCTTTTATCCATATGCTGTGTCTTTCTTTCTATTTCACCTTCATCATCCACTACAACAGGATCTACATTAATCTAGTTTCACACCAAGAAGTTTTAAGCCAACAAGTTTCGGACCCTTAGTAATTGCTGCTTAATCTATTAAGCTCCCAATTCTGCTATTTCAACACGCTGTTATAGTGTCTCATTTTTTACTTTCAGGTGCTTCAAATTGCTTTTCAATTGTTCAATCTTGCTATTTAGATGTTTTTGCATATTGTTTTGGTTCTTCAGATTTAGGATTTGGGTTACCAGCAAAAGGACCCACTACCTCTTGCCTTTGTTCATCTTCAATTCCTAAGCATCTTCTAAATCTTGGTCAGAAGATTTTTCTTGAACAGTTGAACGAGGGTTGCCAATATCTTCACCACCCAAAACAAGCACTTTTGTAGAGGCGATATTTGTTAAATTTGAGGATTCAAAATCAGAATATGATTCCCCCACATGGTTTTTCCCTTGTTCTGTGTGTTGTTGATTTATGTCAGCTCCTTCATATTGCTTATTAGCTCCTTCCCATATCTACCAAGTATAGCTGGCAGAATTTGAAGTAGAAATTTGTATTCGTATTTGACTAATAGGCATACATTAGCTCATATACAATAACCCTAGTACAAAATAGGAAATAAATTTAAACAAATTTGTTGGATCCCATGATTTGTGGGATACTTTATCCTAATTTTATGGACATAATTAGTACAAGATTTTATAGACATAATCATACATATTACGTCTTTCCACACTCCCCCTCCCCCTCAAGTTGTTGAATAAGTATTAACCATTCCCAGCTTGGATACAATGCTTTGAAACATTGGATTGCTTAACCCTTTGGTAAGTACGTCTGCAAGTTGACCTTGTGTAGATACGTAAGGTGGACAAATCAGCCCACTGATAAGCTCCCATTGGTCTATAGGAGAAGGAAGGGAAAGCTAGGAGGCCCAGGGCTATGAAGGATGTCATATTGGCTCCTTTACGGTGTCTGTGTGAGTTTGTTGAAGTTGTTATTTTTGTCATGATAAGTTGTTATTGCGTTTGTATAGGTGTAAGTGCTACTGCTACTGCCATGTCATCTTTGTGAGAGGAATCCGTTACTATAAGTCATATATATACTCTAGGGGAGGGAAGAGAGGGCATGGTCATTTTTCTTATCTTGGGTCTCCGTAGAGATTAGTAGAGGTTCACAGCTCCTCGTAAGGCTGTTGGGCAGTATTGGTGACATTCTCGCTATTAATAAACTTCTACAGAGCTATCTTTTCTTCTCCATTGATTCTCTATTTACCTTTTGTTGTTTGATCTATAACGAGTCCTATCACCCACTCTCCAATTTCCCCTTGATAAAGTGTCTGTAACTTCGATGTGCTTTGTTCTATCATGTTGTATTGGGTTGCGAGCTATATTGATGGTAGACTTGTTGTCACAGTAGAGTCTCATTGGGCCATCCCATTTGATCTTCAAATCTTCCAAAATAATCTTCAACCAAAGTAGTTATCAAATAACCTTACTCAACTTTGGAGAACAATTCATCGTTGAGACGGACACGTCAGGGACAGGGATTGGGGCCTTCTTAATGCAGAAGGATAGGTTGTTGGCCTATTTTAGCCAAGCAATTGAGGGGCAAGCAAGGTTGAAGTTGGTTTATAAACGCGAGCTCATAGCTATAGTGTTTGCTGAACATAAATGGCGTCACTACTTGTTGGGAAGGAGATTTATAATTCGGACAAATCAAACGAGTCTGAAGCACCTTGTGGAACAATGGTTAATAACAGAGTAGCATCTGAAGTAGATACCTAAGTTACTGGGATTTGAGTTCTAGATTTGAGTATAAACTAGGGGGTGAGAATAAGGCAGCAAATGCATTGTCTAGAGTACCCATTCTTCTGAACATCATCATGGCACAATGCTTTGATGTAGATGAGTTGATGTGTGAGGTGGACCAGGACCCTAAATTAGCAACCATTAAGAAGCTTATAAGGAAGGATTCAAACGAGAAACCAGGATGGAGTTTAGTCCATAACCAGCTACATTAGAACAACTGCTTGGTAATCTCTAATTCCTCTCCATTGTTACCAAAGATTTTGTTAGAATTTCACAGTAGCTTAGTAGGGGAACATTTTGGGTTTTTTAAAACATACAAGCAAGTCATGGCTGAGCTTTAGTAGCTAGGAATGAAAGCAGTACTTGAAAAGAATAATTCAGTACTTGAGAAAACTTTCTTGGAATATTCTAAACTGAAAAGAATAATTTAATGGAAATTTTATGGTAGAAACATAATCAATGTTAAATGGAGTCAGTGAATAAAATAAAAGAAAGGATCATATTACTAGAATTTTAGTAAGGGAAACAACCAATGGCTAGTTTTAGGAATCACTCTTAAGATAAGAAACTATAAATTACTTCTAGGGTTTAAAATTCACTCTTAGAAGAAAGCATCATACCTTCTAATTTGTAGGAAAAATTCAGACTTCTTTTTATTGAAAGGTTGATATATATATATATACATAGAAAATTATTGGAACCTTAATCCTAATGCAATAGGAAAAACCACTAATTTTGTAAAATATGAATAGATTCGTATTTTATAAGGATTCTTATTACTTCGTAATATACTTAAACCCTAAACTAATAAGAACAAAATATGATAGAAATATTTTTCTTTTTAGTAAGGAAAAGTGAACTGATGACTTTTTTATTTTGCATCAATTACTATCACGGATGTACTGCTGCTAGTGCAGTTAATTGAATTCTTCTGATGAAGGTTAAATGGGCTGATGATTGCCAAACTGCCAAATAGATGAGGGATCCTGTAGGGAATGGGGCTTGATAGTTTTTGTGAGTTGGTATTAGAAATGTAGAGTTTGTGAGATATATCCTTATCCGATCTTCCAAACATACTACTGCAATTCAGTACTTGGACAACTCTCTCTGAGTATTCTAAATTGAAATGAATAATTTAATGGAAATCATATTGTAGAAACACTATTAGTGCTACATGGAATCTAGTCCTTAATAAAATAAATGAAAGGATTACTAGGTTGAACTATATGAAAGGATTATGGCTCCCAAAGTATGTTTTCTCCTTTGATTTTTAATCACAATCATTTTTTAGTGCAACTCAGTTTAATTGAAGCTGAACTCTTTGTTCTTCACGTAGCTTTAAAATGCTTTTATGTTGATGAACATATTTATGCAATGCAGAGTCTCTTGACATCCTTGAGGGCTGGGTTACGGAATTGTTTAGCAATGTGAAGAAAAGTTCTCAAGCAAAGCCGAAGTTTCAGGTTGAAGGTCCTATCTGGAAAGCTGGCAAACTTTATCGATTGGAAGCAGTTAAGGAAGTTCATATGCTCGACTTGACATGGGCACTGCCTTGTCTTCGCCAGCACTATCTGAAGAAACCTGAAGATTATCTAGCACATCTTCTTGGGCATGGTAAGGCGTAGTATTTCAACTTCTATTAAATTCTCTCAGTTTAGCTAATGAACCCTAATAAATCCACTGTGTGAGTTATTACACAGCTATGTATGCATATAAGTTAACTGCTACATTATTTTCCTTTCTAACACCAAGAGTTGTGATATTCATTCAAAATAGAGGAAATGAAATAGAATCCGGTATGCAAGCAGATAGTGCTGTTTCTCAGAGGATTGTTAAATTTATGTCTGTCCTACCACATGGCATGGTAAGATATAGTATTCCAACTTCTGTCAATGATCGCAGTTTGATGAACGAACTATGAAAATAAAGGAAACCATGAAAAGAGAATCTCATATGCAAGTAAATAGCGGTGGTTCTCACAGGATTGTTAATGATGGTAGGACAGAAAGAGTTCTTTGAAGCTTTGTTCTTGTTTTTTGTTGGCTACTCTAGATTGATGAAGTACTTTTTCTTATGACTTTTATCTTTCATGTTTATCTACTATGTCACATATGGTTGGACTCCCATACAACTGTCCTTTCTATCAAGTTTGAATCTGTAAATACAATTTACACTTTGCAGAGGGCAAGGGAAGCTTGCATTCCTTTCTCAGAGCTAGAGGATGGGCAACTTCCTTGTCTGCTGGGGTTGCAGATGAAGGAATGCATCGATCTTCTATAGCGTACATCTTTGGCATTTCCATTCACCTCACTGACTCTGGCTTGGAAAAGGTATAACATTTATCACCTGCTCTGCACCTTTTTCGTATACGGGACATACACTTGTTGATTTGTGAGCAAGTTTTGTGCTGCTATAGCACATTTCTTAAAGACCAATTCTGACCAAGATTAGCAATCTTGGAGGAAATTAATTATCTCTACTATTGATCTGGTCTATTGGGTACATTGATCATAGCAGCTTCCTTTTATTGCCTTTTTCTCTGCACTTCACTATCTTTTCTAATATTGCGATTTTATTTATATGTCTATCCTTATATGTTACTTGTTTTCATCATTTCACTTTCATATGATCGATAAAGTTCAATTTCTTGTCATCACCCCGCAGCTACTAAAGCCACATGCTTATCTAGTTTTAGCAACTACTTTTTCACTGTTGCAGTGACTTTGTGAAACCATCAATTTGTATTTAGCAAGATTTGTCCAAGTCCTGGTTTTATCAAAAATTTCCCTCATCCATGACGACGCTTTTATGCAGATTTTCAACATCATTGGTTTTGTTTATCAATATTTGAAACTCTTACGGCAAGTTGGTCCACAAGAATGGATATTTAAGGAACTACAGGATATTAACAACATGGAATTCAGATTTGCAGAGAAGCAACCACAGGATGATTATGCTGCAGAGCTTTCAGGTTGGCATTGTAAATTTTTCCCCTTGTGCTAGTTTTTGTGGTGTTTTGAAAATTGATTAGTTTAGTGCTTCCTTTTTTAATATTGAGAGCTAACCTTGACAATCTCTCTATTTGGAGTCAATCTTTTCTTCATTGCTTCTTTAGAATTTTCTACATTTCAAAATGCAAGTGTTCACAGCTTAGTTGATGAATAGATTATATGGATACATTCAATGGCTTTGAGACTCTTACTAATTCTTTGTTGCAGAGAATTTGCTTGTTTATCCGGCAGAACATGTGATATATGGAGATTACTTGTACAAGATCTGGGATGTGGATCTCTTGAAAGATATTCTTGATTGCTTCAAACCAGAAAACATGAGGGTTGATGTGCTGTCAAAGTTTTTTACACATTCACAAGGTAATATTATTCTATTTTCAATTTTATCATCTTTTTATTTTCCTATGGACTTCTTATTTGAGCATCATTAAGTGACTTTATTATGTTCTTCTGTTGTCACATAAAAGTAATAACTCAACTAATTTACAAATTGTTTGGCAGATGTAACTTATTGCTGAATCAAGTGATCACTTTTTTCCATCTTTTTCATGGTTCCACAAGGACATTTTGATAAATAATATGGCATTCAAACTTAGCTATAGTAACTTTTAATCAAAGGAGAATTCAACTTTACATAAATTTCTGGAACTTTTGACTCATTTCTCTCTCAAGTGTATTTCAGGTGATCAATGTGAGCCTTGGTTTGGGTCACGGTACACTGAGGAGTGTATTCCTCTTCATTTGATAGAACTATGGAGAGATCCGCAAGAAATTGATGTTTCATTACATCTTCCTTTGAAAAATGAGTTTATTCCCTGCGATTTCTCTATTCGTGCTGATGAAAAAGACATTGATCCCAAAAGTACTTCTCCTAAATGTATAGTTGATGAGCCATTAATAAAGTTATGGTACAAGCTTGATAACACTTTTAAACTTCCTCGTGCAAATACATATTTCCGGATAAACCTGAAAAGAGGTTATGAGAATGCCAAGAATTGTCTTCTTACTGAACTATTTGTTCACCTTCTTAAAGACGAGCTGAATGAGGTCATATATCAGGTAAGTTGCGTAGCTTTCTTGCTGTAAAATTTTGTGTTTCTGTAATAATAGGGTAGCTTATTTATAATTTCCTGCTTTCTGATGGAGCAAGATGAAAACCTTTTTCTTCCAACATTTTTCTCATAACATGTATGTTTTTCTTTCAATGATTGATGGAGATGCCAATCCTAAGCATATTTTATTCGAGCCAAAGATCTTGCAAATGGATCAAGTTGCCAGACTTGTTTCTGAGCTTTATGTTTCATCCCATTTGTACCTGGCCTCTATTAGTTCCTGAATTAATGGTTGCATCTGGTATTTTATATATTTTAATCTCATACCCACAGGCTTGCGTTGCCAAGTTGGATGCATCTGTAACTATTGTAAGTGATAAGCTAGAGCTGAAGATTTATGGTTTCAATGATAAGATCTCAGTTCTCTTGTCTAAGATTTTGGTGACTGCCAAGATGTTTCTGCCAAGCTACGATCGATTTGAGGTAGTTATAATGTTTGTCTCTTGTGTTACTATTTTCTAAAACTCTTATTTGCATCTTAAATTATCAGCATTATATCTGTCTCAAGTTCAATATTGTGCTTGTGGTTAGACTATTAATTAATTCTATGACCTCTGTTTTAAAACAACACTCCATGTAACAGGTTATTAAAGAGGATATGATAAGAAATTTAAAGAATTCGAATATGAGGCCCTTGAATCATTCATCTTACTTGAGAATTCAAGTTCTGTGCAAGAGTTTCTATGATGTAGAGGAGAAACTACATGTTCTAAGTGACTTGTCACTCAATGATTTAAAGGCATTCATTCCCATACTTCGTTCCCAGGTATATATTGCATGTCATGGAAATTGTATTTGTCCTTTAGAGCAGAAATTCACTTCATTACACAATTTGTACAGCTCTTTATTGAAGGTCTTTGCCATGGCAACCTGTTGGAAGATGAAGCCTTCGACATATCAAATTTATTGAAAAACAATCTATCTGCTCAACCACTCCCATTGAATATGAGGCATGAAGAGCAGGTGATATGTCTTCCCTATGGTGCGAACCTAGTCAGAGATGTCAAAGTGAAGAATAAGTGTGAAACAAACTCTGTGGTTGAGGTATCTGAAAATTAATCAAGTTTTCTGGGTAGCGTGTAAAATATACAGACTGTTTGTGTTGCTTATTTGGTTGACAAGGGTTTGCTTTCCCCACTGTCCATTGTAGCTTTACTTCCAAGTTGAGCCAGAAGTGGTGTTAGAATCAGTAAAATTGAAGGCCTTGATAGATCTTTTTGATGAAATTGTGGAAGAGCCACTTTTTAATGAGCTCAGGTGACTGGCAAATGCAAACTTTGGACGGTTTTGTTTTGTGCTTCCTTGGTTAGGATGCATGCTGCCTTTTTAGGAAAAGCATGTAATTGTTAACCAATATGAATCATTCTTTTTAGGTTTAGGCCTGGTATTACTCTTGTTCTGGGCCCATCGATTGAATCTCTTTTCCTTCTCATGAGACTTATAATCAAAGGTCCTTGTAATGCATATGTTGGACAGGCACGAGGAATTTTGAGATGACCTAAAGATAGCAATTTTATGTCATAAAATATTGCTTTACATGTGATGTCATGGACTTCTGATCTTTTGTCATTTCTTCAAATTCTTTGTTTTATTTTGGATTGCAGGACAAAGGAGCAACTTGGTTATATTGTTGAATGTAGTCCAAGGGCAACATATCGGGTCTATGGATTTTGTTTCTGTGTTCAATCTTCCAAGTACGACCCAGTTTACCTACAAGGAAGAGTTGAAAATTTCATAAATGGAATTGAAGAGTTGTTGGTAAGCATCCAATTTTTCTGCTTCTAAATATTGCTGCATTTTGTATTCTTTATATTCATTGGTTTGTCATCTATACTCACCATGTTGTCACTAATAAATGATTATCGTGTTTGTTTGAATCAAATGATCGCTCAGATACTCAGCTGAATGGCTTGCACATTTTCAGTTGACGAGATACCCTGTTAATCACAAAAGGCACTTGTATGCTTGTTAAAACAATGATGAATTTGTATTCTTCCCAAAAACAAAAAAAAGAAACAATGATGAATTCGTTTATATTGCTGACTTCCTGACCAGAGGAGCTTGCTGCATTTTGTGTTCTTTATATTCATTGCTCTGTCATCTATACTCACCATGTTGTTACTAATAAATGATTATCGTGTTTTTTTGAATCAAATTATGGCTCAGATACTCAGCTGAATGGCTTGCACATTTTCAGTTGACGAGATACCCTGTTAATCACAAAGGGCACTTGTATGCTTGTTAAAACAATGATGAATTCGTTTATATTGCTGACTTCCTGACCAGAGGAGCTTGTTGCATACATCTATACTTTAAATTTAGAGAGGCATTACTAACAAATTTAACTTATTTACACAGATTCTAATGGTAATATTGCTGATATTTGTGCCTAAAGTATTTGTTTGTGTTTCAGAAAGCTCTTGATGATACATCCTTTGAGGACTACAGGGGTGGGTTAGAAGCTAGGCTTCTGGAGAAAGATCCTTCCCTTCAATGTGAAACAAATCGGCTCTGGAATCAGATAACTGATAAAAGGTATCTTATAGTGGACCAAACCATTTGGTCAGATTGCAACCACCTGGCCATTCTTTTCGATAGCTAATAGAGAAATGCACTATATTGCTACTTTATGCTACTATCATGTTGCAGATTTTCTTTTCTGTGCCATACCCTAATAGATTATTAATGAAGATAAGAATTCCAAAGTTCACATGACCTTTTAGCACATTGTTACTTGACATCAAGTTGTGATGATGCTTCACAATCTCTTGAATCAAATCAACTGTCTATTTAAGCTTTTAATGCATTTCTTGATTGCAAATTCCCATACAAGGACCTATAACATGTGTCACTAATGGGTCTACATCAGTGGTACGTTTACTGTGCTTTTTCTAATTGTAAACCAAGATTGCTCTTCATCTTTGCAGATATATGTTTGACTTCTTGGAGAAAGAAGCGGAAGAGTTGAAAAGCATTAGAAAAGAGGATGTTATCAACTGGTATAAGACGTATCTGCAGCAATCATCTCCTAAGTGCAGGAGGCTCTGTGTTAGGGTATGGGGTTGCAATTTTGAGTTGAAAGAAACTGAAACGCGTGCAGAGTATGAACAGGCCATCAAAGATCTCAGAGCCTTCAAGATATCATCCAACTATTATACCAGCCTCTGCTAAATCTGTTTGCATCAACTGCTTGAATGCTTCACACAATTCCAAGTTACTCTTTTGCACCCATTGAATGCATCAGTTTCAGCGGCAGGATGAAAATCGCAGGCATTAATAATGAATAGGAGATGAAAAGGGAAAACAGTAATACAAAGGAAAATTCATTCTTTTTGTTTTCACGTAAATGTTTAAAGGGCTGAGAGCTAAAGGGGAGCAGCATATGGTATTAAAACGCAACTACTTCATGTAGCATTACATATAAATCATAAATTTGATGAAACGAGTTTTTATAGGTCTCCGAAAGGACCTTTTGATTTTCAGAAATGTAATTGATTACCATCAAAAATTGTGTCCGGAGGACATGTTCTTGCTAATTCTTGTTGGGGTTTCAGTATTGCAGCACTATAGGATGGGCATTTTCACTGCAACTTGTACATTTTTATTTGGTTAGTTTCTATTGGCAACGGTGTGTATAGCGATGGGGCTAGGCGCGGCCTGATTTTTTGGGCCCAAACAACCAGTGCTCAACCTAATTGATCTAAAAAAGTTAAAAAAATATAATTGAGTCGTGTTATTTTGATAAAAATATAAATGAGTTTGTTAAGTTTTAACAAACTGTTGAAATGGCTAGAATCTCAATCAACTTACAAATTCATTTTTTTACAAATTAAAACTGTAAAGCATATTTGAAAAAAGATAATGAAAGCACATGAGCACTAACCTAAACACAAATACTTGAAAGTGATTTCAACATTATAAAGAGTGTGTAAATCATGCGGAAAATTATCAAATAAGCAGATAATTCTGTGTTTTTTTAAGATTGAAATTATGATTGTTCATATTATTGCACAATGACTGGTGTAATTGAACTTCTATTAGGAAGAGTTTGTGCTGTCCTTTCTGGTATTTATTTTAGGAAGATGCTCATGATAAGCACCATGTTCTGTATGGGAATTTCCCCGAGGTGAGGTCCAAACCAATTTAAAGATCCCTTCTTTCTTTCTTTCCTTCTTTTTCCTCATTCTGTTTTGCCGTGGAAAATAAAAAGTTATATTTTTTGAAAAAACAAAAATAAAAGACCGCAGATATGATTATCGCATCTACTACAAAAATGATTAATTAAAGCAGGTGTCTCACTGAAAGGAGTGTGAAGAAAACCTCTGATAACAATGTATCCCCCTCAAATACTTACCTTTTGTGATAAAAATTAACGCAATTTTGCACTTTGTTGTAATATCTTTTTTAATGTTTTGATAAATAAACTCATTCTATTATATATTTTTATGTTGTATAATGTTACGACAGTATGATTAGATTTATCCATTTGAAGTTCAGTATAACTAGAACACATTTATGTTCTCTTTAATTAAAGAAATGTCCATTTGCTCCGGCATTAGGTGATCATTGATCAATTGAAGGAACTGAGCATCAACAAGATTAGAATGCGTACAATTCCCCAACCTGTGGGGTTTAAAATTCAACTTACCGATGGAAAATCACCACGCCGTCCATCAAACATGTTTCCATTAAAGGTATTGCACATGGTGGGGTTAGGCTCTCATAGCTCGAGCTGTTATTCTTACCGCTACGCAAGCTGATCAGGTGGGTCCGTTAAGGCTTCCTTTGTCACCATGTTTCCGCTTTGTCCTACCTGAAATCTGAAAAAAGAAGGCAGTCTTTCAGTATTGAGTATCTTGATCTGATGACATGTGTATTGCACTCCCTTATGATACAGGTGGGCCTAATAACAGATCCTTCGTGACGCCCTTCCTTCAATAATCTGGACCCCATGAACATGAAGAAACAGGAAACACCATGCCATATATCTCACCATCAGAACCTTACATAAGCCCTGCAGTGCATCCTATATGTTTGTGGATACAATTAGTTCCACGAGTTTCCTGAGACTGCCTTTTCGGTCCTTTTGTTTTGTTCCCCAGTTCCGTTCCTTACCCTACACTTGCAAAAAACTTTACTTCAAAGTACAAAAGAAGTTAATCGTGTTCAATGGCTGAAAGGTTTCATGCTTTGATGTTATCTGTTCTGTTGGCATTACTTGGTTTGGTCGCAGGCAAGAGAGCCAAGTCTTTTTCTTTGTTCTTGTTCCTGTTTTATCTGTTGGTCTTGATCAAAGCACATCCCTTTATTTAATATGTCGGAGTCATATGTTATTGGGGCTTCAGAGCCAAATCTATTCCTATATATTACAACTAAAAATGTGGACATGTGCTTGGGAAAATGCCTGTACGCGTGAGGAAGTTTCACATGTGGTCTGGATGGTAGAGGACATCGCCCATTGGTCTCTTTCCATGGCACTTAGCAAACTAAAACTGGTGCACCTACCATCAGAACCTGAAAAACTCTCATAATGTTATACATATAGGTTGATATATGATGTCTGGAAAGTAAACTGATGAAAAAACATGAAATTAGTCTGTTAATAGACAACTCGTTGAAAATTTCTGATGTTAGATGTTAATTTGTGAATGGTGTTAAAAGACAAAATGAGTTCATGTGCTGAGCTAGTCATTGTTCCTCCAAAAGAGAGCGTTTTGTCGACAAAAACAAATAGCTAGAAAACTCAGTTGCGTCCAACTATATGCAAGTAATTCAACGTTTATCAGGAACGTATGAACTAACTGTTCACTTAGGAGAGGTGCATGGAAGCTCAAGCTCTTGATGATGAGAATGATGATCCTTCCCTCCATCCTTTGTTTTGATATTCTAGAGATTATTTTATTAAGTGCAAAGAAATGAAGCTGTGAGAAAATACAGAGAGATTATTCTCTTCTTATTTTCTCTATGTGAATAATGAATACAGGGTAGTTTATATAACTATTACATAGCTAGCAGTCAGGGAATATCCTTGTTAACAGACCCAACAAACTCTCCCAGGATTTGGGGAATGTCCAAAAAAATTCAGTTAAATAAAAGAATAAATACAAGCTGACGTTCCTCTCTGCTAGCGCTGTATTAATTGTTGCATCGATAATACATAACTTATTTGGTTGTTCATCCTATATACCAAGCAAATCTTCACAAAATGCCAATATAAAGAAGATCCTCAGAACAACACTATGTTCTTAATTCTTCATAACAGTTGGACGTGAATCCTGAAGTTGCAGGCAAGAGAACAACATCTTTAATTTAAGCCAAAAATTGAAAAGGGTAGGAACAATTGGTTTGAATGAATGTTCTCCAACCTCCATCGTAGTTTCAGCAACAAACCAGGTACTAGACCATATGTTTTGTACATCTCCGCAAGTCATTTTTTATCTTTTCGGGATACATTACAAACATTAAACTTTGTAGATATAGAAACCAATATTAAATTCCTTCATATGGGTTAATGCTTCCAAAGTTAAAGAACGGATAGTAAAGGGGAGGATATTACAGGCAATGAAAGCCGGAGCTTTGCATGTGCTCCTAACATGGTAGGACCGACATGAAGTTGCCTACTCCTAACGTGTACGTCGACTTCTTGTCATGTATTTAAAGAAGAAATTAGTTGTTTGTTTCCCTTGGATGCTCAATTATGGGGTCTATTCGGATTTGACTATGGCATGGGACATAGGTTATTGGAGACTTGAACTAGAAGTAGATTCTTTTCTTTTTTTTTTTTGAAGGTTATCAACATTCTTTCCTCCTCGAGTAGAATATATTATACTTCACTCACCTAAGCTATTCAAGTATTATTAGCACAATCTTGGATGGTTCACATCCGACATGTCCTTCGCAAAAAAAATCGTTGTACAAATTGGTTAGCTGTTTATGCCGTCCTTTGATTTAAAAATTACCTTTTTGCAGTTTCCTCATGTTTTACTATCCTCATAGAGGATATGTGTAAGGTTTTAACTCCTAGCCCTTTGTTTAGGCTATGCTTTCTTCCCTTAACACACACAAAAAAAAAAGAAATTAGTTGCGTATTGATTACTAAATTTCATAAATATAAAACTTAAAAAAAGAATGCTGAAACTCTCCTATAAAAACGATCATCTTATAGGACGTCTACTATAAATACAAACATATAGATTATATATATATATATATATATCATTCTACATAGATTGAAATATTATATGTGTACACAAAGCTTCACTCTTTGATGAGCATTATTTTCTTAATTATTGGCTGCAAAATAAAAAGCATAGCTAATCCCTTTGCTCACTTCGACAATTTAAGAGGCAATGCCGTTTAGGATTGTTGGTTAATTAGTTGACAATATATAATTACTTGCATAGTGATATTCAACTATATGACAAAACTCTAAACTTTTATCTCCTTTCCTATTTTTTTGAAAAGCTGAAAAAGAATAAGTAACTTGGCAAGCATATATAGAATCTGACTCATGCATTGATTGAGTCTCTGTTCTCAATGATTGAGGTTTCATTCAACAGATAAGTGTAGTGTGTTGGCAACTCTAGAATCATATACTAAACCATTAGACATCTATATGGAAAAGTACCACCTAGCAATATTGTCCTGACAAAGTAAACGTACGCCAGAGGGAGATAATTTGTGTGTGACTTAAAATTTTTATAAGTTATTATCAATTTGTATAAACGATAGATGATTGTTAAAATTTAAAATAAAAGTAGTCTCTTGCAATTTGAAAACAACAATAGCTATAAGGTGGAAATTTAAAAGCTAAGGAAAGAGAAAGAATGACACAACCAATTTATATTGATTTGGCTTATAACCAAGTCTAGTTACGTCCAGTCCCCAAGTATTCAACTTGAGTATTTTATTAAAAATCTCCAAGTAGTAATTTGACGAACCTCTCCAAACTCATAAGTACATCTTTTACAAGGTTCTTCAATATTCCACACTAGTAGTATTTGACCAGCTTTTACAAGTTCTCAATAAATGAAAGTGGGATATGCTCAATATAAGCTTCAATGAATAATGATCTTTTTTAATTGAGTGTTTTTACTTTCTAAAGCACAGAGAGTATAACTTTTAAGAGTATTGATGCTACTAATGTATTTAAAAAAATCTGGTAAATAATTGAAAGCAGTAGCTCTCCCTTAAATGGGAATTTCCTTTTTACTAGTCGTTGCTTCAATTTTATCATGGACTAATTGACTGAATCGGCTTTGAATTTGTTAAAACGTCTTACTCACTATCTTTGACAATATCTTCAAATATCTGGTGGTTTGGATAATCTATTGACTGTGTCTCGAAGCCAACCATCGGATTAGGTGAATAGCAAGTTCCTTCGTCCGTACAAAGATTTTCTAGAATCGATTCTGATTTTTCAAATAAGGTTATTAAGATGGTTCCTTCAAAATAGGAATTGTTAACTGTTTATGCTTTCATTTCAAACAGATAAGTAAATTATATAACATTTTTTATATAGTTATCTTTCTGAATAAATGAGATAATCCAGTTAAATAAATCTGAATATTTGAAATTTGAAATTATTGATTGTTATCATCAAAATCATTAAAATAAAAGCCTTGAGCTAACAATCTCTCCCTTTTTATGATGACAAGCAATAGCAGATATATTTTCCAAAGATTTGAGTAACTGTGAAGGATTTCGAAAAGTACCTATAATCTTTATATGTCCTTACTCACAACCATGATTGGAAGGAGCCTCTACTACCATTAAGAAACTTACATGCAAGCATATAGTTAAACATATGAATATCAAGCCTTATATCAAGTCCCCATCATATTAGCAAATTTCAAAACATAAAAGCATTTCAAAATTAGCAAAATATATCATCTATCGTCTCCTCTCTACTCTCCCTCTTTGTCATTATCAAAAATAAGGGAAAGAAATTAATCCAGTAGAAGAATCATGTAATCATAAAAGAGACAGTGTAGCACAAATATTCATGGGAAAAAATTTGTCCCCATAAACTATAAACAAGACTAAACATGCAAACAAAGTCATCAATACCAATATTCAGGCCATCACGAAAAATTCAAGATTAAAAATTCACAAAATATGAAAGATAAAAAAATAGTTTTCAAGGAAAATATTCATTGAGAGTGTCAACGAGGATCTGAAGTAAGATCTTTATGTCATTGACTTGTCCCTGCATGTGGGTCATTGTAGCATGCATTTGGTCTTGAGTAAACCTGATGTCTCGCAGCTGTTGTTGAAACATAACTGTGCTGGCATCTTTAGAGGTAATGGGATTCTAGCACTCTTGAGAAGGTCCCATGACCTCTGTAATTCGTTATATCTTCTTGTCCACCTAAACATTGTCTTTTAGCTTGTATCCAAATTGAAAGGAATGGAAGAATGGTATTTGACAGGCTCATACCATTCCAAATTGTCAAACGAAACACCATAATGGGCAAGCATTTTCATCAAAAACCTCCCATAACGAAAACACCCATTGATGTTCTTATGACTCCCTTTATCTAACATAAATCAAATAATCATAGCAGGCATATTCATTCGATTACCTTTGAGTAGATTGTAGATAACATAGGTGTCTAGAAGACTACATCTTTCAACAGAGCTGCCATGTGGGAAAATTGATGTGGCAGAAAGTGATGTAAGGCATCTTTATAGAAGATCCAACTGTCCACACCAAGGTCTTCCATCTTAGGTGTTTTCAGTATGAAGACAGATGGATTGAACAACTTCTGTTAGGTTCGAGTCAACAACATCCTAATTGTGACAGGGAAAATCAATGCGACCAATAGGGGCCATGTCCAGTAAATTTCCCAATATCTCTTCTGTTATCAAAATCTCACACTCACAAACCCATAAGAGAATCTCCAATTTTCCATCAATAATATCTTTTCTCATATGAGTGTAAAAAGAGCTCATCACATGCAGTTTCATTCAAGGTAAGGAAATTAGGTCAACCTCTTGAAAAGAAGTAGGCAAAGGTATCAATAACAATATCATAGAATAAGAGAGGAGGCATAATATGCTTAGCAACCACCTTTCATTTCTTGTAGTGCATTTTATATCTTGCTTCAGCTTTCAGTGATCGAAAGGTTTTAGGAGGTGCTGTGGGCTCTCCTTTCTTTTATACATAGATGTTCTTTTTCTTGGATCTTTTTTACAGGAGTCTAGGGGATTTCTTCGATGAGAGATTCCTCTTGAGTAATAGGATTCTCTTGGGGCTCTTCAACAATAGGTATCTTCCCTCTTCTTATTTCTTCCCTTCTTCTTTTTTATGGTGCTTATACTTGCCTCGATTCATCATCGAGGTTAAAGTTCTTTTCTTTTTCAACCAAAGTCTCTCAGCCTTCGTTGTAAAGATATTGCTTCTGGTTTGTGGACTTCTGACCAAGTGAACAACTTCCTCTTCAGAATCATTATCAGAAATAATCCATCGATGTTCAAAATTTTTTGGAACAACTAGACCAGGTTAAGGAGTTAATGATGATCATGGTCAAGAAATTTGAGGAGTTGGAGTCGGCTTGTGTATTAGTGCTGATGAAGGTGAAGGCGTGAACAATGGAGATAAATCTTGTAGTTGGAGAATGAGAGAGGGTACTTACTTTCTCCGATAAGATAGGCAACTCCCCTTTAGTAGAAAGCTTTCTCTACTCGAGTAGGCTCCTCTTCACCTAAAGAGCCCTCTTATTCTTCTTCTTCTTCTGACAAACTAGGGTATAATTCGTTAGAGTCAGGGTTTTCTTCATCATACTTATTTTGAGAGTCATATCTTTGTTTAGTCTTTAATTCATGGTGTTGGGTTAGATGAATTGGAAGTCGTCTTTTCCTGTAACGACAACGGTGGCATATTCTTCTTCTTTCTTTCATACATGTGTAAGGGATTCTTTTATGTGGATTTTCTAAAAAATTGAGACCTTTTTATTGAAGAGGAAGCAATGGGTTCAGTATGAGTCTTTGGTGCTTCTGGTGTGGGTGACATGGAAGATTCTGGAACAAAAGATTCAGGCTCTTGTTCATGGTATAATGTTTTGCCATAGCTCGAAGTGGGTTTGTTTGGTTTCTTTTGAGCTTTGGGCTTTGTTCGTGCCATTTCAAAGAAAGGCGTTGGAAATTTTTGTTTTGAAAAAATTGAGAAAGGAAGAGTTCGATTGCAATGAGAGAGAAGGAGCTTCAAGGGACGACAAAGATAAGTTGAAGGAAGGAATTGCTCTGAGATATGCCAAAAGATTTCTAAGAGTGGGTTTTGTGTGAAGATGAAAGATCACACATGTTCCCAGAGGTGTGATCGCTTTTCGTATCTTTTGTCAGTAGTGTACTAAAAACTAACAGTATTGCGCGTGTGTTTTTAAAACATGAAACTACATCGTTTAGCAACTGCACCTTTTGGACAAGGTTACTCTTCCCTTTCTGAATTGATAGGAGCCTTCGAAGTAATACTATAGAAGGCTCTTGTTAATATCTTCCTGTTGGTTATAGCCTTCAAGTCTAACTTTATTTCTTATCACCTTACCATTTTCGTCAAGTTTGTTTCTAAATATCCAACGAGTTCCAAAGACTGATTTGTTTTGTGGATAGGGTACCAGATTCTAAACCTGGTTCCTTTCAAATTGGTTTAGGTTATCTTTCATAGTTACAATCAAGCTTTTATTAGCAAGCACATCTTTAACTGTCTTTGGTTCTGGATGTGAAATAAAGGCAACATATTTGTTTTCTGAAGGAGGCTCTAGTTCTTAAACCTTTTACACGATCTCCTTGAATATACTGAAGCGTTTCAATACCTCTCCATTCTCTTGGTATCCTTCTATTTTAAATATCTAGTGTCCTTTGTTGTATAGGTATCTATTAAGGTGTACTTGGAAAAGGAGCCTTTTCTATCCTAGTTTTAGAAGGACCTTCTTAATCTTGTGAATCTGAAGGCACTACTGGTGCAGTATGAGTTTGTGGTGTATCTTTAGGGACCAAAGGATGTTCTTCATCATCTGAATCAACAACTATTGTTGAGGGCTGTTAGCCCTAAAAAAAATTTTTATGATTGATTAAGCATGATGATATTAAATTAAGAAAATTTAGTAAGTTACCATTAATTAGCATA
>JANZXV010000211.1:6053124-6065908 GCA_027576455.1 Erythroxylum roigii | reverse complement strand
TAGTAATGGGATAGATTGAGAATTGTAGTTATAGTGAATGAGTATAATGAAATGGAGTAGATAATTTTTATAAAATTAAGTATTTAAAATTTAAATTCTTATAAAAATATTCAACGAAATACTAAAAAATATAATATTTATGCTTTTATAATTTTTTTTAAATCATGGTCTCATAAGTTATTTTACACATCAACAACTAACACTAAATAGTTAATTTTACCAAATATTTTTAATAAATAGTTGATGTTATCTGCTGATATAATCAGCTAACAGCTAATACAATCTGCTGTTTGCTAAACAGAAACATAATGTACGCAATTTTCACTTTGAATTTTTACAAAGAGATTATTTTCGTGACTCAAACATATGACTGTAAGGTTTCTTTATTAGTTGTCTAGGCTCACTCTCTTTTACCTAGAGAAGATTAGCATTAGCAGAAATATTAAACATAATGTCCTTAATTAACAAGTTAGAATAACCGGCAATAGATCCTAATTAAAGAAAGATATTAATCAAATCAAAAACTCTAATTTAGTGGCAGTAACTGCGAAGTGAATTAGGATGAGTTCAGTTATGTAACTCCAAAATGTTTGACCAAAGATAACGTTATTTCTTTACTAAAATACAGTTACTGATATTTTTTTCTTCTTCTCAATTTTCCATTTTCAAGTCAATAAAAATAAATAATCGCTAACAAACCTTATCTTTCTTAACAGTTATTTTATCATCTCCAAGTTCTTATATAATGCTTACTCCATTAATTTTCATTTTAACATATTAAGATTTTTAAAACATATCTTCTTAGAGAAAGAAAAAATCACCTAAGACATGGTAGATGTTTTATTCCAAAATGTGTAAGTTGTGAATTATATTACTAGGCCACATTTTGGTATGATTTTTGGAATAAACGAATCTAGATCCTCTGTCCAATATTGTTCTGTCTTATTCTGTTTCATAAAATTTTAGCCATTTATTTTGTAAGGTCTAAGCAAAACTTATGCGAGACCTATATAAATAAATGATTGAGATTTATTAGACACCATAATATTGGACAGTGAATCTGAACGCGGAATAAACGCCCCTCGGTTAAAATCTAACCCTATCATCACTTCACTGCACTAATGTAATATGGAGCTTTAGCACCCCTCTTCCTTTCTTTTACATTTCCTTTTGCTACTCTACAAAAGAACTAACATTTACACTCCTTCCACTTTTCTCATTACTGGGTCATTCACGTTATTTTGTTTTTTGTTTTTATTCTCTTCTGGGCCTTCTAAGTTTCACATTGTTTTCGATTCAATTCTGACTTCTAAAGGTACTTCTGAATCTTGTTTCTTATGTTTTTAATGATTTTCTGTGCGCTTTGTTGTTGAAAACTTGTGGGTATATGCTCGTTGAATCATATAGGTTCCCCCCTGTAATGGGTTGAGTATGGTTTATTTTGTAGGATTTGAGGTTGGTGGATCGCGATCGGTGTAGAATAGGAGGACATAACAAAATAATAATATATACGAGAAAAAGAAAAAAGAGTTTTGGAGTGGTGAAGATGAGTGACAACCAGAGGTTCCAGTTGGGGACTATCGGGGCTTTGAGTTTATCAGTCGTTTCGTCGGTATCGATAGTGATTTGCAACAAGGCCCTTATTAGCACACTCGGTTTCACTTTCGGTGAGTCAACTTCATTCAGTTTCTTATCATATTTTCTGTGCTAGTTTCGTCTGGTTGCTTTCTTGATTGATGTTGAACATTGACCTCTATGATGAGGTTTGTTTAACGTGGGTTTTATGTTGTCAGTTGTTATTATTAGATCTAAAGTAAGTTTTGCATTTTAAAAGCCCTACCGAGATGATATTGGTTTGAGGGTTCTGTAGAAAAAGCAAAGGGAAGAAATTTTGAAGTGAAGGGAGTGCTGCTTGACTATCGTTTGGTGTCCGTATCATTCTGACTTTAGTTGCTAAAGACATACATATCATCAATGCGAAAACTATGATACTTGGATGGGATGTAAGCTAAAGATGTTAAAATAGATGGTTAATTCAGTTTTCTGCTATTTTGTACCTAAATGGTTGATGAATATCTGAAATCGCAACTGGTCAATTTAATTTGATTTCAAGGACATTCTGATTTATTGAAATCGGAAAGAAAAAGAACGCCAAAATCCATGTATTAATGATGGGAGAGAATATAGAAATTGATAAGTATGCTAGGTTTCACTTTTAAGTTTTATGGCTTTGCCTTTATGGACATTCAATAAGAGAAATGCTCGTAGAAAAGAAAAGATGTAACTATAAATAGTTCCTCAGACATCTCAGAGCTAAAATCACAGTATTGCCTATATGAAATCGTGCTTTTCTTTTCCATCGTTCATTTTGCTTGCATTTAGAATGTTCTGAATTGGAATGGAGCAATCTTAATCATTGCATGTCTCTGGCATGGTTGCATCTGCTTCTAATCTGATTTGGGTACCACATTTTTATATATTTGCTGAGGCATGATGCCTGTCATTGATTACATGTGCTACTTCAGATTATGTTTGAATTCACTCTAGACAGTTGTTCGTGAGCTTATTAATCATTGTAATGTGGCTTACAGCCACTTTACACCCGGTCTCTGATCATTACTGTGTTCACTAAGCCATACTTTTGGGGATTTTGTTTATCATACTGATTTTGACTCATGAAGGATGCAGCCACGACATTGACAAGCTGGCATCTATTGGTGACATTTTGTTCACTTCATGTGGCATTATGGATAAAATTGTTTGAGCACAAGCCTTTTGATGCTAGAGCTGTAATGGGATTTGGCGTATTAAATGGAATTTCCATTGGGCTTTTGAATCTTAGCTTGGGTTTCAATTCTGTAGGCTTCTATCAGGTAAATTCATTTTCTTTGGGTGTTAATGTTAGTGCAGAATATTATCACCTTTTTTTTAATGTCAATCAATTGCCATGTTGTTAAATATTGCTCTGTTTTGACAATCGTCCCATTTATGAGAATCAAAGACATTTTGGAGTTATTTGTGTTTTAAGGAATGGTTCATTAGTTCTGAGCAGGAAATGAATGGTGAAACATAATTCACGCATATGGTTTTGATGGCCATGTTTGGTTAATTCCTTTTTTCCAAATTTTTGATAGTAGATTTTCCAAATGTGTGAATCGAATGTAGATAGTTACATTGACCTTTAAACTTTGTGATTACTGCCTTGCAGTTATCCCACGTTTTGAAATTCTGGACGTGGACCTTAAGAAAGTTCTCTCTTCTCTATATCTTTGTCTCTCTTCTTGCCTTTTCATTTATTTGTTCATTTTATTTGTTTTGGGGAATCTCATCTCCAACTTGAAAGCTTCAAATTTCATGTGAATATACCAGTGTAAATTGCAATTCTGCTAAAGCATCATTTGTTTTAAATTTAGCTGGAGCTTACACTCATAATTGTGAAATTTCACTATTGTTAGGAGTATTAACTCTGAATTTTCTTCTCTTATTTTCTAAATTTAAGATGACAAAATTGGCCATCATCCCTTGTACCGTTCTTTTGGAGACACTTTTCTTCAGGAAGAAATTCAGGTGAGACTTATTACTTTTGATCTTTGTGGTTTGATGCATATATTGTTCATTCTTTGATCATCAGGTCTATTGAAGAGAATGAATTTCTTTGTTTCACATGAGTTATTGCGCTCATGTGCACATTGTTGACTGTAATTACTTATTTAAAATTAAAATCTAGAAGAGGTTGATTGATGCATATGCGGCTGATGGAAGCCATAGTAGGATAAAAATTTTGCTTCATATTGTCTAAGGATTAACTCTAGATTTTTCCATTTAAGAACCCTGAGAGCTGTGAAGTAGATGAGTCAAGCCAAGTTTTGCCATTCTCATTCGGTTTTCTCAAGGGTAGTCCAAGTTTTTGAACCCAAGTAAAAATCAAACTTAAAACTAAATGTTGACTTCACTGCTAGATTTTTGAGGTTTCATGCTTCCATCTTTATGTAGGACATTGTAAGTTTCAGTAGTTCATTTCCTATTTTAATGTGCCTTGCAAGATTGCTAGCCCTGAGTAGTGGAAGAGATGATTTCGTTGACTTTGATCATAAAATCTGCCCCATGAAAATATGTGCAATTCAATTTCTGTTGACTCCTCATCAAGTTTGTTGTGACTGTTGCTGTTTACTGATATTTCATTGACTGAATGTAGTCGAAACATCCAGCTTTCACTAGCGATTCTTCTCGTGGGTGTTGGAATTGCAACTGTAACTGATCTTCAACTCAATCTGCTCGGTTCTGTCCTGTCCCTCTTGGCAGTTGTTACGACCTGCATTGCTCAGATTGTATCCTTAGATGAAGTCCCTTTGCAGTTTACTATTAATAGCTCAAATTCTGCATTTTTGATCTTACAATGTCTCGACAAAAGAAAAGCAAATACATAAACAAATATCACTGTAGACTTACATCCATGCTTACTGTAGTCTAATTGTTTGGTATCTTCCTATCGTATCTGTTGAAACCTTGACCAGACTTTTCAGATGACCAATACCATCCAGAAGAAATTCAAGGTTTCATCAACCCAACTTCTTTATCAATCCTGCCCTTATCAGGCGCTAACTTTGTTTGTCACTGGTCCAGTTTTGGACTGGCTTCTGACAAACCACAATGTTTTTGCTTTCAATTATACGCCCCAAGTCCTGGTGAGGACCGAAAGAATTCCTAAATGATCTTTGATTTTGCATTTCCAATTATTATTTCTAATATGCTTGTACATGGGTTATTTGGTTACAGTTCTTCATTGTTCTATCCTGCCTGATATCCGTGTCTGTAAACTTCAGTACATTTCTGGTAATTGGAAAGACATCTCCAGTTACGTATCAGGTCCTAGGACATTTGAAAACATGCCTAGTTTTGGCCTTTGGTTATGTTCTACTTCGTGATCCGTTTAGCTGGCGAAACATTTTAGGGATCCTTATTGCAGTAGTTGGGATGGTTCTATATTCTTATTGTTGCACCATTGAGGCCCAGCAAAAGCCTAGTGAAGCATCAGCAAAGATACCAGAGGTAATTAATGTTTTACCTTTTTTTAGTAAATGACATGGCCTTTATGCCTAATTTTGTAGGTTTCACATATGTAGAGTTTCTTCTTTGAATCTCTGCTTTTCTCCACTGCTTTTTCAGTAACTTTGTTCCTTAAGTAAAATTACATGGCTTTTTTGAAGTAATTTATAATCTGTCCTTGTTCAATGTATTTAGGCCAAAGAAGGTGAATCTGATCCTCTAATGGGTGTGGAAAATGGAAGTGGGGTCTTAAACGAGAGTGCTGTTCCAAAAGCTCCTGTGTGGAAGGCAGACAAGGACCTGCATGCATGAACTTCTAGAAACTTAATTCACGGTAGATAAAAGTCAGTAGAAAAGGCATTTTCGGTGATGAAGATGTTGGCTGGAAACTCTCCATGTATCACGTAACACCAGTATCGGTATGCAGGTTATTACTTGTATCGCACTTAGATTAAGAGATGAAGGGAATATCTCCGTTACATAGCAGTTTTGGTTTCAAGTTTTGTATGAATCAGGAATGGCAATGGGGTAATACCTGAATTTGATTTATTAGAGTGTATAATGTTACTCCCTAAGAGACAAAAGAGTCAGTAGTGATATTTCTGTTTTTGCTAATGAATCCTGTCAACAACAATGAGAACCTGTCCTTTTTTTTAACAAATGTTGTTCAAATAGACCAATTCTTGGGGAAAATCTGAGGTCTGATTGAAGTCTCGATGAATTTGGGTTTTTAAATAATCTAATTCACTTTATCTAGCACTCACAGTAACAAGATTCACTGTTAATGGGGTAATTTGGGTTTATCAAACATTAAGTTGAACATTTTGGGGGACTTGACAATTCACTGACATAGGAAATGCTATGTTATTTAGATTCTTCTTTGTTTTTAATAAAGAACTAGTTCGAACTTCATTCGTTCAGTAAGAGGAAACGATTTCAAGCACAAATCATGACCTAGTGAAGATTCCAACAATGTACCGCTAATTCTAAAGCATGAGTTGGAACATTAGAAGTAGAAAGTAATAATGTCTCATCGCAGACTTCAGCTTGATATTGAATGGCCTCTTTCAATTGGGTTGAGATCACTTGTTCTAGTTATTCTGTACTTATTATGTTCTATGAGCATCTATCTATTTAAGTTTTATGAGTCTCATTTATCAGATAGATGGATCTTCATAAAATATAGTAGACAGAGTAACAAGAACAAGTGATGGCGACATCGTCTTATATGTACAAGATTTGCAAGGCAACGTGACTTGACAAACTAACGCTTATATGTACAAGATTTGGAAGGCATAGTGACTTGACAAACTAACGCTTATTAACATTTCCATGTCGATGTTGGTGTTCTGGGAGAAATTTTATAAGAAGCCGAAGGCACTTTTCTTCATATCGATTGGATTCATTGTTCTATCTAAACAGGGATCGGTTAAGTTCAACTTTAGTTTGTCAGTAGCTCCTCTGAAGTTGTAGAATGATATGTAACTCTTGCTGTGATTGCTGGACTAGTTGGACAACGTCTGAGAGAACAATTTTCATCCCTCAACTGAAAGTACATTTAACTCCTTACTTTTACAGATATGCATGCTATTGCTAGGCCTTAATCATTTTATCCTATTCTCTTCTTCCTCCACCGATCAATCTCCATCCTTATCATTATTACCTTTAAATAGGCGTAAACATGAGATTAGATAACCTGTTTTATTTTTACTATTCTTACTTTATTTCAATTCATCTCATCCACATATTTATGTTGAACCTGTATAAATATGTGGATGAGATGAACTAGAACAGAGTAAGAACATGATCAACAAAAGTGGAACAGGTAATTTCAAAGGCTTTAAACACCTTGCACCTTCTCATTTTTACTGATAAGTCAACGAAATTTTACTTGAATTCCATTATTTGTCGACATTACGAGGCTAAAGATTTGATCTTTCCTTTAAATTAGGGTTTTCCGCTCAAGTAACGGAATTCTAGGATCATTGGTCATCAGGGTTTTGTTGGTTCTGAAACTTGGTTGATTGTCTGTTGTCCTTGGAAATTAGGAAGAAAGTGCTTTGTAATTTGTACGGAGCAAAAGGTTCATGCTTTAAATGGGTTTTTCATGGACGCAGATAGATGGAATGGACAATTCTGATATTAACTAGGTTGTTGAAATTGTGTTTGGCATTCATCTTATAATAATCACGGAAGAGGGCAACCCCATTCTCAAGACTACCAATTTTAACTCTATGAAACTCTGGGTAATTAAACAAAATTCTCTTTTCATAGGTTTACAAAGTAATTTGAAGAATAGCTAATCGATAAGGCGTCTTGAAGAATTTTAACCTAACCTGCCTACAACTACAATTAGGTGACCAACTAAGCAACAACCAAGAAATCATATCCTCTCCTCACTTACATATTTTTAATGTTTTAAAAATTAGACCAAAAGTTAAATTCTATAAAAAAAGGATGCTTAAATTTAAAAGGTTCAATCGATATTAAATTATTATAAAATTGACTAATAAATAAATACAATTAAAGAATTTACAATATGATTGAAAAATTTTAAACTAACTTTTTTAAGAATTTAAAGTTTAATTTAAAAAAGATATTATTAGTATAGACTGAAAAAAAATAGACCTCTTTTTTTTTTGTTTCGGAGATGAGCAACCAACCAAGTTCGTTAATTTTAACCTTAATTAGGTGGTTCAGATTTGCTCCGGTTGTTGTCATATTCTCATATCCTCCTCTAACTTAATCACTCATAATTTGCTAGGGTGTTAACTTCTTTTATCTTGCTTAATTGCATAAAATAAATTCTAAGATCCTTCACGAAACATTTGGTCTAATCTAACAACAAATTATACCTATCATTGTAGGGATATAAATAGAGAGATCATACAACATAGACTATGACGTTTAATTAAAGCTACTAATCTTTAGACCATCGTTTGGTTAAAACCATAAAAGAACTTAGAAGCCAAGCTAATGACAAATGTTGTGCAATTTTTTTTCTAACTTTTCTCTCGTATTCTTGATATGTCAATCATCTAAAGTTGGAAATTGCATTTCTAATACTTCATATATAAATGGTTAACTTGAAGCAAATTGTCTTGTTGAAGAATTACAATGATATATAATTTTGTGGTTTGTCTTTAAACAGAAACAAATTTTCTTTTAGAAGAACTACAACTTTAATGTGTTACCAAATTAGTTATTTTTCCTATATATTAAGTGAATTGTTGGATTGCTCTTGTCACATTTTAAAATGTAAACATACAAGTTTTTAGTTTCATGCTTGCAATAATATATAAGTTAACTGCCTGTATTTTTTACACACTACATAATTACTAGTAAAGCATTTGGATTTGCATCTAACTAAAGAAGAAAACCAGAATTGATAGGTTTACAACTATTAAGATACTTTAAGTATATAAATTGTATCACTATATATGTAATATCCTTCTTTGTAAATGCTTACATAATTGTACTCCTAACTATCAAACTCTTAAAGTCTTTAACAACCCTTACTTTGTTCTTCTTTTCTTTTCCAATCACGTGAATACACCAAACTAGAATCATAAGCAGGATTTTATTGCTTTCTAAGATATGTTATAGAACACAATGGGTACTAGTGTTAGGGTCCTTTATCTCAAAGACTTCGTATCTCTTATTATGTGACCTTTTAAAAGGATATGATATTTTCAACTTTTCAAAACTCTGAGTTAGTGAAGCTTTTTGTCTATTTCTCTCTCATACAATTATATCTTTGTTCCCTAATATTTCTCTTATAGGTTCATCATGTAACATTTATAGCAATTCGATAAAGTTTATATCTTATCCCATTTTATCTTCTTTAGTTATGGATTAATTTGCTCCTTCATATGATCTTTCTTCATTAACTCACTCATCAAAATCTTTTGCTCCGCAACTCATTCCTTATTGTACTAATCAAGTAAGTTATCTTTTCATCCATCTTTAAGATTTTCATATTGTGAACCTCATACCTATTGTGAAATAAGCTCTAACCCTTTATGACAAAAAGAAATGGATGAAGAATTACAAGCATTTACTAGTACCAAGACTTGATACATGGTTGATTTACCTTTTAATGAGTATGTTGTTGTTTATAGATGAGTATATAAATTTAAGACCTAAATGATGGATCCGTGGAATGATATAAATCCTAACTTATTGCTAAAGGCCTTACCTAGGAGTATAGTATTGATTATAAAGAGGCATTTACTTATGTAACCCATTTAAGATCCATCCATAGTTTTATTATAGAGAATTGGCAATTATTGCATATGGATTTCAAGAATACTTTCTTTAATGGCAATCTATATTAATTAAATAAGTTTCTTGTGCTTGGTTTCCCAAATTTAGCTCCTTTATTATCCATCTTGGCTTTCAATATAACTCCTATAATAATGCCTTGTTCCTAAAAAAAAAAATCAGGGGTACACCTTTCTTCTCTATGTTAATGGTATGATAAATACTGATAGGGACACTCAAGATATCTTCATTCTCAAATATTTTCTCTACCAATAGTTTGAAAAGAAGGATTTACTTTTTAAGTCTTAACACTTCCTTTGATTCCTTAATTTATCTTCTTTCACAATCCAAATATGCTACTGATATAATCTTTCATAGTCTTACCAACATTAAGATGTTAGCACCCTATTAGAGCCTAATATTAATATTTTAACTAGTAATGAGACTATTATCAGTTATAGTACTTTGTATTATTAACTAGTTGATAGCCTTATCCACCTTACTATTAGTCGTCCTAATATTGCTTAAGTTGTTCTCATTGTTATCTAATTCATGATTCCACCTCATACCACTCACTTTTTTGTTGACTTCTACATCTTTCGGTACATCAAATGTACATTATTTCATAGTATTCACTTTTCTAGCTCATCGTTAGCAAAATTAAGAGCATACCCTAATGTTAATTAGGTTGGAGACTTCACTAATCGTCGGTCCCACTACTAACTACTATTTCTCTTTTAAAATGTTTCTCATTTTTCAAGCGTAGCAAGAATAAACAATTGTCTCTTTCTATAGTATAGAAGCAGGATATCAAGTTCTTCCTAATACCACCTTTGCGCTCATATGGTTACTTAGATTACTTCAAGATATATGTGTTACCTCCTTCTCTATAACTCCTCTTTATTGTGATAATCAAAGTACCATATAAATTGCTTACAATGATGTCTTTCATGAACACATCACATATATTAAGATTGATTGTCATCTTATACGATGTCATATACTTTAAGGCAATATCCAACTTGCAAGGCCATCCAACTTGTTTATATCTTTTCACAATCTTAAATTAAAAATATTTTCACTAAATCACGCTTCTGTCATCAGTTTCAAGATCTTTACAAACTTAAGATAATAGATCCTTCAGATGTAAACATATTTGCAGCATATATGTAGCTTAAATGTAAAGATTGATATGATTAACTATAAGAATTGATAGCATGTAAATAGATATTAGTTAAGATTTTCTTCCATTTTTGTATAGTTTTTAATCAGTACAAGTACCCATCTTGTATAATGTTTACAACATATAAAAAATATAGAGCATATTTGTTGAGAAATTCAGCGAGGATCTATTCTCACGCATAGATGAAGAAAAATAAAACCTTTTCATTTGATTTCTCAAAAGTCAATATCACTTTAAATTTTAGAACATGATCAATGAACATACATAGTAAAGGATAAGTATGAATTTGTACTTTTTGATAAACTTTAGTTCCTTTTCTTCAGCTCATTTGGAATTCAAATACTTATCTTAACCATTATAATCGCTAATGTCTAACCTTTAATAATATTCACACGAACAGGTTGAGATAACTCTATATGTAGGTGTAGAGAGGGGTTAACTAGAAATACTAGCTTCTTTAGAGCTTACGCCTATGTATAATAAAGTTTGGACTCTTTAGTAAATTCATTGAATTATAATTAGTTCTAATTAAATACTAATTATGTGCAAATAAGATCCAATATCTAATATTGATCCTTATTTATCAAATATCTTATATTTGATCGTAAAGTTCCTCAAACTTTTAACTCCAACTAAATTATCTTTTATTTCTTTAACTATTCTTTATGTGTGACTTATTAAATTCTTAAATATGTTTCCAATAGATATAAATTATAACCTAAACTATATTTAAGGTTAGATAGATTAAACTTTTTAATTTATTTTTAATTCTCTAATTAAACTTCCAACATGTTATAACCATCCAAATATTAGGAATATCAAAGTCATTTTGACTAATCTTTCTACGCATGATTTTTTTGTATAATTTAATCATTTCATCATACAATGTTTCAATTAGACATAAAATATGAAATTAATGTCTAATCTATTTGAGTCCAATCACATTAGTTTTTTACCATTAGTAATTAATTATGTTAGTGACATTTGAAAACTACTTTTCAAAGTGTCATTCTACTTTGGCTAAGAATTTTCTGAATCAAATACTAATTGAGAATAATGGAAAATTATTCTTATTCACTTTAGGATAATGAAGCATATATTGAACATTCAACTACCCTTATATAGTTCTTGTTATAATCAATAACTACTAAACGAGCTATCCTTGACTAGGATAGGTCTAAGTAATATCAAAATACTATAATCTCTACATGAGATGCTTTAGAGATCTCAAATCAAATGATCATTTATACAATCATCACAATGAGGATTTTCATAGACATACAAGTAGTATTCTAAATGGAATCCATGTGGGTTAGTTCAATAATCTTATTCTACAACAAGCATATACATGTTTATTTAAGAAGCTTTATACTTTAGTCTACCAAGTCAACTATTTCCTCTTTAAGAAAGAAACATATGATAAGTTTTTACTCTATTAATGTATAATCCTAAAATAACAATGATTAAGAATAATTTAAGGATAATACTTAAATACAATATGAATTTTATAATTAGGATTTCATTATAATTACATTTATAATGTACTCTTATCATATATACTGTATCTTATACATCAGTTAATAAATCAGATATGCATAAAATAGATAATACTTTTAAACCAATTATGTTACAAAACTATAATCAACCAATTTATGGTAAGACATAAACCAACAACATTTTCTCCCAAAACTCCTTTTTTAGTCAAAAGCATCCAATTTCTAGCTTTTGAAATGCTATAGTTGTGGTCAACAAAATCTGCAAATGCATAGAATCATTCCTAGTACCTACAAATCGAGTATTCCAAGGTCGTCTGCTACAAGGACTAAGATACTCACTACTAAATTAATTCTAATTACTTGAACTAAAATGACAAGAAACTTAAAAGATGATTGGATTAAAGTAGAGAATAAATTGTAAAGACTGTAAATAAAAAAAACAAGGGAAATATGATGATTTAGACTTAGGGCTTTGGGGTTCACCAATTTAAGAGATTGATTAATAAATTATGGAATTGATTGAACGACAAGTTATAATAACAATTGCACAAATTTGCTCATATTCTCTCTCAAGACATATAAGAATACCTAATTAGTTGATTACCATCTCTCAATGCGAAATCTAACTAGTCAAATTCATTAAGAACAAGCAACCATAAGTTATCATACTTGTTTAGGATATCTCTATCTCTAAATCTCATGTGTTTATCTTCCTAGTACACAAATCACACTTCACCTTTCAGTTCATCATATGATTCCTAAGGTTGCATCTATGGTGATCAAGCATAGAAACAAC
>JANZXV010000211.1:6014823-6025420 GCA_027576455.1 Erythroxylum roigii | reverse complement strand
TCTCATTTTAATCTAGCAATTAAATCATCAACAATTCTAGCTTAAAGACTCATAGTTAAGGATGTTATCACATAAAAACAGTGGTTAATATATTTATAGCCATTGGTAACGAGCATACAATCAAGCATATATATATACATCTATATCTCATTTTAATCTAGCAATTAAATCATCAACAATTCTAGCTTAAAGACTCATAGTTAAGGATGTTATCACATAAAACATATCATGTATATTTAACCATCAAAACATAACACTCAATTGTGTATCATAGTTGACAAATCAAAGATGAAATGCACAAACATAATGGCTTGAGAGTCCTATGGATCGAAATGGAGAAACCGAAGTTTATACCATAAACTAAATGAGTCCATTTCTTAGGAGCTCGTGTGTCATAAGCGGGTACAACGTGCACGTGACGAACAAAATGGTATCTCTACTTTTGAGTTCAATTTATTTCATCACATGTTCATACTTTCATGCTTCTTATGTTATTTCCTCTTTTGATTATACAAAATGTTGTAACGTCGTTCAAGGCATAACATGAAAATACATCTTAAGCATTTTTCAACAATAGCAACAATTCAGGTTAAGCAATTTGGCACACACACAAAAGTAAGAAAATCGGCTCATCTTTCACAATAACTATAAACATATTACCCACCTAATTTTGCTTGTAAATCCAAACTCAAGTTTGCTTTTCCTCTTGCTCTTGCATGGGATTTTCTTGGTTTCCTTCAAACAAACCTATTTTCATTCAAACCAATATTCCAATAGAAAATCCATAAGGCTTCAATAATAAAAAAATAGAATAAGTAAAAATTGAGCTTAGACTCAATCTACCCGTAATTTATCTAGGCTAGAAAAACTAAGACCTAGTTTAGAAATCCATGAAAATAAAAAATGGGTTTCTTGGTTCTCTTCTTTCTCCTTTTATTTCCAACACAAAACTCATTTCTTTAATTCCTTTTCTACCAAAGCAAGAAGAAAAGATGATGGAGATTACCTAAAACAAGTTGATTCCTCTTCCTTCTTCTTCCTTCTCCTTCTCCACGTTTTTCTTCTTCCTTCTTTCCTAGCTTCCACGTTTTCTCTCTTCTTTCTTTCTTCTTTCCACGTTTTCCCCCTTTCTCTCTTATTCAAGACCACTTTTTATTTTGTCTTTCCAAATTTACCCTTCCACATTTAATGTAATGCCTACTTACTCCTTTAGTCTATTATGTCTATTATACTCTAGCTTAAATTCTAACATTTCTATTCAAAAATTATAATTTCTATTTATGCTTGCTAAATTAATGGACTAAATTCTAAAATAAATAAAAATAAAATTTTGGGGTCCAACAGGCATGGTCCACGTGGAGGAGGGCTTAAAATGGTGTGCTGGTGACGTGGAGGAAGATGAAAGCCATATAGTGGTTCTGTTTTTACTGAAGAGGGAGAATCGGTCTCCAGAGACGAAGAGGAGAATAAGAGAGAGAGAGAGGAGATAATGAAGATTGTGAGAGAGAATGGAAGAGAGTGGAGAGTGTGTAAGTCTGTATGAGAGAGAAAGTGAGAAACAAAAAATCAAAAGGTAGCAGATGAGGGTCGGGGGGTGGATAGGCAAAACATTTTTAATTTTTGCTAAACAGTCCCTACAATTTCTAAAGCTTATGATACCAGCTAGTATACGATCGGTATTTTGAATATTAGGTGGTACCACACGAAAACTTTGGTATCGGCTGGTACCAACCGCTGGTACCATTAACATTGATACTGTTCTATTTTTCAGCCGGTAATGGCCAGTACAGAACGGTATTCAGAACTCTGGTTTGGACTTGATCAATATTGCTAAAAATTGAAGATGGACACTTTGAAGTACATTTGAAGACATTACTAAAGATGAGTTTTTTCAGAGATTTGGAGATATGCCAATGTGGAAAATTGTTGACTTTATGGCATATGTATAAATCTTATATTGGAGAAACACAAAATGGGATAATCTCCTTAAGTTATAAAAAGGAAGCTCCTTCATCTTTGTAGTATTTCACTTGTATTATTTTCTTGAAATAGTGAAATATTAATTTAGTATTGTCCAAGAAAGTAGGCATAATTGGCCGAATCTTGTTAAATTATGATGTTCTTTATTTGTCTATTTAGTAGCTATTGTTGAGTATAGTTGTAGTGAATTATTGTACTACTAAATTACATGTCTAGAAAATTCTAAAAAGATTGAGTTTTAAATGGGACCATTTATGACCCCTCCAGTCTTTAATGAGAATTTACCTAGTATGATTTTTCAATATAATTGTTCACACTTTATTCACCTAGGCAATAGTGTTTGAGGTGAATTTGTTATTATTTGTGGAAATCAACCCGAGTTTTCGCAACAGATATATGTTTATGTATATATATATATATATATATATATATAGCTCTTAGCTAACATACATTTATGCCAATCATTAGTGTAACATACATCTTAAAAGCATAACAACTACTATAATTTGTCTCCTCCAAGTAAATGTAAGAAACTTAAAAAAAATTGTTCTAACACTTTGATAATTGGAAATGAACGTATTAGTTGCCTTAAGATCCAAGCTTTTAAACCTCTGCAGAAGACAATTTCTAACCTTCAAATTGAAGCTTAGAAAATAGGTGTTCTTAATGTCTTTTAGTTCCTGTCCTCACTGCAGCAGGCCTTAATATGCTTTACCGAGGAATCGAATTTTTATCACTTCTCTCTCAGTTTTGCGACGGCCTATAAAAATAGATAGACTTGCAGAGGTAGTGAACTCCCCTAAACCTGTGCTCGAAAGACAAGTCTTTGATAAAGCAAACACACGTAAGAGGGGGGTGAATTGTGTGTGAAAAAAAATTCCAAGTTACTTTTAGTTCAAAAGGAAATGATAGGAGCCTATTTATAATTAAAACAGTAAGAGCCTGTTGTGCAATAGGATCCTATTTAAACGGAAGGAGCCTGTTAAACGACAAGAGCTTGCTAAAAGAAAAGTTATGTTAAAAAACAATTTAAAACAGAAGGCACCTATTAAAACTAAAAAAAACCTCTTGCAAGTTGAAAACAGAAAGAGTCTGTTATAAAGTGAAGGAACCTCTTGCCGAATAAACACACACACAATATAATGCGAAAATTTAACAGTTAAGAGAAGAAAGAGAAGGACACAGTCGATTTATATTAGTTCGGTTTACAACCTAAGCCTACGTCTAGTCCTCAAGTATCCAACTTTAGTGTTTCATTATAAAACCAAGTAGTAATTTGACGAGCCTCTAAGCTTACGAGTACATATTTTTGAAGGTTCTCCAACCTTCCACACTCGAAGTGTATAACAAGCTTCTAAAAGCTCATAGAAGAATAAAATGTTAAACCAAAAGTAAGTTCTCAAATAACAATTTCTCTCTTAATAAAATGATTTCACTTCCATCAGTAAACAACGACGCTTTTCTTGCCGCCTTTCATTCGCGCCTCTTTTACCGACAGTGGCTCCTATTATATCGCTATATTCCATCGTAAAAATCATCCAGATAATATCCCATCCATCTTTACCGACGGGTATTTTTTCCGTCACAAATTACCATATATTATGACAATTTCACCGACAGAATGTCATTTTTTGTCAGTAATTATCAACGGTATTATTTCCGTCGGTAATTTTATGTCAACAATCGGTAATTTTCTTGTAGTGTATAGTGATTTTTACCTAATTTTGTCTATATTGTTATGAGAATCTAGGAGACACTAACCGAGCCTCATATTTTTTGATTGAAACATTAGCTTTATTCTTTACTTTATACACCCAGTTGCATGTTATGGGTTATGTATCTCTAGGCTTTGGCACCAAGTCTTTAAGTTTCATTTTACTTTAGTGTCAGGATCTCATCCTCCACACATATTTGATTGTCTCCTCAAAGATCTCGAGCTCAACTATGCATAAGTTGAAACGAACTTAGATATCACTGAGGGGTGCATCTTTGGAGGTGGACTCTTACTTGAATCATTATGAGGTGCTTTCTCTTTTTGGCAATTTGCTCTCAAATTGGTTGATTTAGTTTTAGACTCGATTATTCTCTACTTAGGACCAACTCTTCCCTTCTCAGGCTTGGGTATCATAATCTCCTAATATTTCCTTTAATTTATCCTCCTTCTCCCTAGAGTCTAGTAACAAAACCATTTTTAATTACCACCATAAAGAAGCCTCGTCAAATAATGATAAAAGAATTGTATTTTAAGAAAAATTTTATTCTAAATGAAATATTATTACAACCTTTAAATAGACATTTACAGGATAAACACATAGCCACTTCTAGAAAATTCTAACAAACACGTTGCCACTTTCTACAAATTCTAACTGTTGAAGCTCTAAAACATTGACATCTGTTATTTGACTCTTACAAACTCTCAACTACTAGATAAAAGTGGAACAATTCAATAACAACAAACACAAAATTTTAGCAACAATAAAAATGGCCAAAGACTAACTCGGGCCACGTTGGAATTATATCCAACACTTCCTCCCTTAATTCAAATGTGGGCTTTCATTCTAATCATTGATCTAAATTTCTTGAATTTATTTTCTGGCAAGGCTTTTGAGAAGATATCAGTAATATCAATATTATAGTACTGCAACTCAATCTCTCCTTTCGCAATAAGTTCTCTGATGAAGTGGCGCTTTGTTTTAATATGTTTGGTTCTTCCTTGCTGAACTAGATTCTTAGACATTGTAATGGTTGATTTATTGTCACAAAAGATCACCAAAGGTTCCTTTTGCTTGTGTTTTGGATTCTTAAATGCTTGATAAGGCAGTAGACTCTTTCTTTTTTAATGTCCAGGAAATTGCTCTTGAACTAAGACTGAAAATGTCTTTAATCATCTACTCAGGCTACCCAATCACTATCAATAAAACCAACAAGATTATATAAATCTCCTTTGCTGTACCTTATGCAAATGTTGTTGTGCCTTTAATGTATCTCATAATTCTCTTGATTGCTCCAAAGTGATGTTTGATAGGATTGTTCACGAACCTGGAAATGAGACTGACTGCAAACATAATATATGGTCTTGTATTAGTGAGATACATAAGACCTCCAACTGGACTTCTAAATTATTTCTCATATACATTTTCAACCCCATCATTGAACGAAAGTTTCTAGTTAGTATTTAATGGAGTCTTGGCAGGCTTGCAATCTACAATGTCAAACTTTTTTAATAAGTTCTTACAAAATTCCATTTGAATCTTGCAAAACTTCCAAACCCAAAAAGTAATGCAAAATACCCATATCAGACATCTCAAATGTTAACATCATTGAAATTTTAAATTCATCCACCATATGACAGGAATTTCCAGCATAAATGCTATCATCAACATATAAACATACAGCTAAAACTTTATTACTGACACTTTTCATATATAAAGTTGGTTCAGCAAGAAAACCATTTTTAGTAAAGTAAGCATCAATCTTACCATACCAGACTCTTGATGCTTGCTTAAGCCCATAGAGCGCTTTATGTAACATGTAAACTTTATGCTTTGCCTTTCACCTGAAAGCCTTGTGGTTGATCAACAAACACATGCTCAACAAGATCACCATTAAGAAATGAAGACTTCACATCTAATTGATAGACTAGCTAACCATTTTGAGCAACTAACGCTAAAAAAGTTTGAATAGTATTAAAACGAGCAACAGGAGCATAAGTTTTTATAAAGTCAATACACGGGGATTTGTGAGTATCCTTTTGCTACAAGAATAGCTTTCGATATTTGCAATAACCCGTAAACATTGTACTTTGATTTAAAAACCCATTTCAGACGAATAACTTCCTTTCTCTTTGGTAATTCACTAATGACCATGTCTTGATCCTCTCAATGGTTGCAATTTCTTCTTTTATTGCCTCACACCATTCCTTTTTTCCAACTACTTCTTCAAAATAAGTTGGTTCCAAGGCATAGCAAGCATAATTTCAAGAAGCATAAATTTCATCGAGGCTTCTCATCCTCTTTGGTGTAGAACTTGGAGAGGATGATGGGGTCTCATTTGCATCATTAAGTCTAAATGACTAAGGAGTTGTTCTACTTTCCACCATCTATGCTGCCAATGTTTACCAATTCTAGACTTCATTTTCATTAAACACAATATCACAACTAACAAATAACTTGTTAGAATTTGGATCATAGAGCCTATAGCCTTTAGTTTCTTCCCTATAGACAACTAAAATACATTTTATGCTCTTATCATCTAATTTACTTCTTAATTCAAAAGGCACAAAAGCATAAGCTATGCAACCAAATATTCTAAAATGACTTACAACAGTTTTCCTCCCATGTCAAGCTTCATACAGTGTCATATGGTGGATAGATTAAGTTAGAATCTATTCAGTAAGTAAACTGCAACAGCTACAGCTTCAGCCCAAAACTTCTTTGAAAGCCCTTTCTCCCTTAACATGCTTCTTAAAGCTTCTACAATTATTCTATTCTTATGCTCTACTACCCCATTTTCTTGAGGCTTATAGCTAGCTGTAAGTTGCCTTTGAATTCCATGGTCATTGTAGAACATTTTGAATTTTGTTGATGTGAACTTGCCTCCACGATCAGTTCATAATTTTAAAATAGAACAACCTTTTAGACCCTGAAAATTTTTCTTTAGGTTAAGCATGAGTTAAACTAATTTTGAGGTTTTGATAGATTTAATTAATGGAGTTATAATTATGTCAAAGTTAGTGGGATTTATTGAATGGGTAAGTGGAATGCTTGAATTTGTGGTCAATTGCCAATGACTATATATATATTAGCCACTAAGCTATGAAGTTCACCCCACTATTCCCTCCTCAGGTGCAGAACGAGAAGAGTAGCAATCCTTGCAAGGCATCGAAAACTCCAAGATATTAGGAACTTTTATAACTAAGTTGGTTGGATCACTTTTGGATAGCTGCACAAGCATGTAAACATTGAGCATTCTGTACATGTTGTATTTTGTGTTAAGCATTTATTTATGATGTAAATTTGTAATTAAAGCTAGGTTTGAGCTTTTGTGATTTTTGGCAAACGAGTTTGGAACCAAAAAGTTTCCCATGTGTTGTGCATGTCCCTTGGTAGTTGCATATTTCGAAAATCCAAGTCTCTCCTAGTTGTAGAAATTATGTGCCAAATTTAGGGGAAAACTGGACTAATTTAGACAATTACAAAGTTGCCCCTCTATAGTTGACCCTCCGCTTCTTCTATGCACTGTTCATCTTGAATTGTCTGGTTAAATTTTTGACCGTCCTAATAATAGAATCTGTCTTCAAAGTCTTTATGAAAGTTGTAGGTCTTGAAGTCTTCTTTCGACAGTCCAAAGAATTATTAGGCCGTCGACTACAGAGAAAGTTATGCATTTTTGTCCCTAAACAAGTTCGATAGGGTCAAGGACAGTATTGTCTCTGTCAAGTGTCTCCGAATGCTGGGCTCCAAAAGCGGGGTCCAGCACAACCAGTTTCTTTTTCAATAATTGCTTTAAATTGTTTGAAGCATTTAAAAGTTTCATTTTTTTAATAATAAACGAAGATCATTCTCAAAAAATCATCCACAAAAAACAAGAAATATCTACTTCCATTCAAGGAGAATGTATTCATTAGACCACATATATATGCATGTACCAACATCAACCTTTTAGCGGCCTTCCAAGCCTTGCCTACTAGAAAACTTTCTCGATGTTGCTTCTCAAAATTACAAGCTTCACATGACTTTTTTTTCCATTAATCATTAGAAGACCAGCTACTTTTTTTTTTTGCACAACAATGTTAATCCATCGACATTCAAATGACCAAACCTTTGATGCCATAACATAAGATCATCATTGAATGCATTAATAGTCAGTTTTGAAAGATTAAAGAGGAAACATTTTATTTCCAGTCATTTTAAATTTGTAAATCGGTTTCATATTCATCATTATCAAAGACAACATAGTAGCCTTTCTTCATTAACTGACCCAAACTCAACAAGTTCTGAGCAAAACCAAGAACATACATAACATCATGTATAATTTTGCGACCATATTGAGAAACCACAACAGTTGTAAACCACATGCCTGAACCTTGTCATTATTTCCCATCTTTACTTCTATCTGAATAGAGTCATCAATCTCCACACAAAAAACTTTTGTTTCCTGTCATATGGTTGCTACAACCACTATCTAGATACCAAATGTCCTCAGACACATCAAAACGGATAGTCAAACAAGATAGAAACAAATTATCTTTTACGATATCTTTCTTTTCTTCACTAAAGTTAGCTTGCTTAGTATTTTTCTAATAATTTTTAGCTATATGGCCATATTTGTTGCATGCACAACATTGAATTCCACCCTTTTTCTGTCCATTATTTTTCTTATACCACCAATCTTCTTCTTCATGATTAGTTCTTCCACAATGAGAACATGAATTTAAGTCAGCGTTGTTAACTTGAGGATTGTTTCTTAGTTGATTGCTTCTACCTCTGCCTTTATCTCTAACTCCAGAAGTTCCATCTCAACCTCTGTCATTGTTGCCTCTTATTAAGTCATTAGATATCCTTTCCTCATTAAATTCCAACTAAAAAGCTTGTTGTGGAAAAGCTTTAACTATCCTACCCAAATGTTGCTCATGGGTTAAGAGTGATCCCATCAATTCATGAAGGGAATAGTCTGATAAATCCTTTGATTCTTCAATAATAGCAACAACATGATCAAACTTGGAGGGAAGGATTCCCAAAACCTTCTCAACCACTTTTTAGTTGGGCATGATCTCTTCTCTAAATGATCTGATTTGATTCACCACAGAAGAAACTCTAGTGAAATAATCTTGGACATATTTTAATTGTTTCATCAGGAGATTTTCAAAATATCGGCGAAGAGTTTGTAACTTTACAACAATCACTCCTCTAGACCCTTGATACTCTTCCTCTGATAGGTCCGAAGCTTCATATGATGTCTTAGCTCCCATAACTTCGAGAAAAATTGCATTATCTGTTGCTTGTTGGGTTAGAAATAGAGCCTTTGCATCCTTTCATTGCTTTTCTTTCAACTCATTATGTTGTCCTATAGTTAGTCGCTCTGCATCTGCAAGATTACCAAGACCATTCTCAACTAGAACCCATAAATCATAGGAATCATCGTCTAGATATGTCAAATTTGGTAATTACGACCAATAAAAATAGGAATATTTTGAGACGAACTAGGAACAACATTATTATAGGTCATATCAAAAGCTGATATTCCTAATTTTATATGTGTTTTACTCACAGGTCTCTTTTTTGCGGGGACTGATCCTCTATCTTAAAAATGGTGTACCTATCCTGTCCCAATGCATCCCACCCATCTATTTATGTGGGCCCATACAAATAAATGGATGGGATGCATTGAGACAAGATAGGTATACCATTTTTGGGAATGAGGATTTGAAAGGCTTCTCTGTACGTTTCTTTCTACACTCAGTGTTCCACTCACTCTCACACTCATTTAACTAGTGCTTAATTTAATTTGATTCCAAAATGATAAAAGAATTATCTTTTAAGGACAACTTTATTCCAAATGAAATACTGTGCAGCCTTTAAATAGGCATTTATAAGATAAACACGTAGCCACTTCCAGAAAATTATAACTGACACATTGCCACTTTCTACAAATTCTAACAGAAGAATCACCAAAACATTGACATCTGTTAATTGACTCTTATGGACTCTCAACCGAGAGTTAATGGCGAATTCTACATTCTTGGAGGTAATTAAGAGAACTCTTTTGAGGTTTAATCTCCTCCGCGTTCTTCCTCCCGACTTCTTTTTAATTTTCTCTTTTAAACTCAAACTTAATAAATGCCTCTGGTCTTTCATGAAATCAACTCGCACTCGTACGTACCTTAAAATGTCGTCTATGAAGGTTATCATATACTGACACCCACTAACTAATGCTTGTTTTACTTTGTTCAAAGTTCAAACACATTTGAGTGTACCATCTCTAGTGGTACCATAGCTCGAAACTTCAAATCCTCGTACGATTGCTGATATGCTAAACCGTACTGACATCCAATACATACAACATCATCGCGTATCTCTAGCTGTGGAAGACCCTTCAGCATTGACTGCTTCATCTATTACCTTTAATTTGTAGTAACTTACATGGAAGACCCTGCAGCATTGACTGCTTCATCGTTACCTTTAATTTGTGATAACTTACATGACATAGGCATGCAAGCTATAAATTTGGAGTTCGGATCCTCCGTCGAACCTTATTCTGTCTTATTGTGTCTAATAAGAAAACGACGTCGTTTTCTTCTAAAAATTGAACAGCGTTTTATCAGATGGTGAGACGTCTGTGGGTCCCACCCACTGGCGTCGTTTTTAAGCCAAAAGGACAAAGTCAACCGTTTTTAAGCCACTTTTACTATAATTTTCAGTTATTATTCCAAAGCCAACTTTATTGTTATTAACAACCAAATTTAAAATAATCAGCAATTTAATGATATTATTTAATATCATTAATAAATAAATAATTTATTTAATAATAAGAATAAGAGCAAGTAGACAATTAATAAATATCAAAACTTTAAACAATTAAATTAATTTGATTATTAAAGAACCATAATTATTTTTAA
>JANZXV010000211.1:5952333-5964922 GCA_027576455.1 Erythroxylum roigii | reverse complement strand
CCTTTCTTTATTTATACATAACTTTGTACAAAATGCGCTAAAGGAGATTGCCTTTAGGGCACTACTCTAACATTTATCCCATATCTATTTAACGCCCACTGCATACTTAATTCCACACACATATCAAATTCCCTTCTACTATGTCATAGAGACATACACGAAATTCACTTCTATTGTGTCATTGAGACATACACGACTCTAACTCACAAAGACCCTTGACCCACACACAAAACAAATTGCCTTTATCTTATATCCCAAAAAAAACGTAAGCTATTTTTCATAAAATACAGTTGATGCACACATCTAATCTCCCACTATCTCATAATTTTCTGCACTTGGCCACATCTTTTAAAAATTCCAACAACGTTCTGCACATCCAAAAGCCCTTGGTCACAACTAAACTTCACACACACTTGATGTATTACACCCCCTCTTAAGATAGACTCCAAACCAAGATAGGATTCTTTTTTAACTAGAAGATTATCCATATAGTTTTTGAATCTAAGTCATTATCCAATTAACATCTTATATGTCCAATTAATGAATAATGCCAAAACTAAATACTTAGATATATAGCATATATCCTAACAAGTTCAATCTCTAGAAAATCTCGAGTTCTTAACATCTTTTAAGATATATAAAGTTCATGACAAAAGGATACATTATTCAATAGAGACAAGCGGATTGGTAGATACATCATTTAAATAACCAATAAGTCTGGGTGCAAGCACTCTTCTTCTTATACCATGAGCGTTATAGAGATGTTGTAGCTTATAACATTAAAAAGAACCAAATTCTTGCAAATGACTTTTTCATTATGATATTCCATAAACGAGTCAATTAGTGCCCAACAAACGAAAAGCATCATTCTTAGCTTAGGTCGTTTAGGGCAGAAAAGAGCTCACAGATGGATTATTGGAGCAGTTCAGCTAGTGAAGACAAATGGAATCATTGGAAGCCACAGAATATTGGTAAACAGGCATCTGATAATCAAAGTGTTAAGATTTCCAAGAAAACTTATCTTTTATTTAATATACACGGATACATATATATATATACAACTTACCAGTAGGAAAATAAGTACTAATCTTAACTAAACTATATCTAGAAGTCTATAGCGGAAATCCTTATTCTGTTTCTAATAATCTTATCCCATAAGATTGATCTTATCTAAACCGCTATTCTTCAACACTCCCCTTCAAGTTGAGGAATAAATGTCTTCAATTCCCAACTTGCATATAAGATCATGAAATCTTGAAGCATTTAGCCCTTTGGTTAGAACATCTAGTAGTTGATGATCCGAAGGAATACAAAACATACACACCAGCCCTTCTTCCAACTTTTCTTTGATAAAATGTCTGTCAATCTCGATATGCTTTATCCTGTCATGTTGTATAACATTAAGTGCTATGCTAATTGCAGACTTGTTGTCACAATAGAACTTCATAGGACCTTCCCATTTGATTTTTAAATCATCAAGAATGATCTTCAGCCATAAAGGTTCACATAGTCCCTGTGCAATAGCCCTGAATTCGGATTCTATTGATGATCGAGCCACTACGTTTTGTTTTTTCCTCTTCCCTGTAACTAGATTGCCTCCAAGAAGCATGTAGTAGCTCGTTGTTGATCTTCTGTCAACCGGAGATCTTGCATGGTCTGTATCCGTGTAGATTTATAAGGATAGTGTATGGCCCCTTTTAAACAATATTTCCTTGCCTAGACTGCCTTTCAAGTAATGTAGGACTCGGTGGATAGCTTGAAGATGAGATTCTCTTGGGCCGTGCATAAATTGACTGATTACACTCACCGAATATGCTATATCTGGCCGAGTATGTGCTAAATATATTAGCTTTCCCTCTAGTCGCTGATACATGTTCTTGTTCACTGCCGGTTCTCCTTTACTTCTCCAAGTTTGTAATTTGAATCCATTGGAGTAGACATCGGTTTGCACCAAATCTTCCCAGTTTCCATTAATAAATCTACAACATATTTTTGTTGAGAGATGAATATCCCTTGCTTTGAATACGCCACTTCAATACTGAGGAAATACTTTCGTTTTCCTAGTTCTTTTTATCTTAAATTCCTTTAACATTTTCTGCTTCAATTACAAATTCTCTTTTTCATCATTTCTCGTCATTATAATGTCATCTACGTAGACCAAAATAATAGTCACCCCTCATGTTTTTGAGTGTTTCATGAAAAGAGTATGATCCCCCTTGATTATGCTTATATTCTGATTCTTTCATTACTTTTGCAAACCTACCAAACCAGGTTATTGGAGATTGTTTTAGTCCGTAGAGAGCCTTTCTCAATTTACACACCTTGTTAACTGTGTCTTATGTAAATTTGGGTAGAACATTCATGTATATTTCTTCATTGAAATCTCTATGAAGAAAAGCATTCTTAACGTCATACTGAAGAAGCTACTAGTCAAAATGAGCTGCCAAGAACAGCAAGATCTTATTGTGTTCATCTTCACAATTAGGGAAAAAGTCTCCTGATAATCCACTCCATAGGTTTGAGTATACCTTTAGCTACTAACCTAGCTTTGTTTCTCTCTAAGGAGTTGTTGGCTTTGTATTTTAGTGTGTAGATCCACTTACAGTCAACAATGTTCTTCCCTCTTGGTTTGCCAACAACCTCCCAAGTATGATTCTTCTCCAAAGCATTCATTTCTTCTCTCATAGCATCTCTCCATTTCTTTTTATGATAAGATCTCAAAAACAATGTTAGGAATAGCAATTGTATTTAAACTCACAATAAACTTTTTATGGGTAGGTGAGAGGTATTTAAAGGAGATATAATGAGAAAGTGGATAGAGTGATCGATAAGTGCATTCTTTAGTTCCTTTTATAACAGTAATAGGAAGGTCTAAATCATCATTTGGATTAGTGGAATGTTTACCTATTTCAATATTTGAGCATGGTTGAGGACTCACAGTGATTTCATTTCTAGGAGTAGGATTTGATTCTTGAACTTATTTCAGTATTGGAATGTCTTGAGTTTGCTTCGGTGTTGGCATGTGTTTTCTCCTTGAGTAAACTTGAGGAGAATTTAGGATGGGAGGTAACTCAGGAGGTTCTGTGTCTGGACTTGGCTCGGGTTCTATGACGCTGATAGAATTTGGTTGGGTTGAGTGGACAAGAGTTGAAGGATGAGTGAGGTCTAAGGTATTTATTGGTTTGAAGGAACAACAAGGACTATCTTCCATTATGCTATTCTCCCCCTAAAGATAAGACTTTGAGAAGAAGAATTTGCACTATGAGAAAGTGATATCAGCTGAGATATAGGTCCTTTTTATAGACGGATTGTCACATTTGTATCCCTTTTAAGTTGATAAGTATCCTAGAAACACAAACTTAATGGCTCTAGGATCAAGCTTCCCACAGTTTTGGCTATGGACATGAAAAAAAGTAGTACACCTAAATACCCTAGAAGTGAGTCCATTGGAAGTTCTAAAATGAGGGTACAAAGAGTTTAGGAGCTTGACATGACTCTTATTATCTAGAACACGTGAGGGTAGTCTATTGATCATATAGGTGGCATAAAGAACTGCTTTACCCCAATAAGATTTAGGGACATTTCCTTGAAAATGTAAGGCTCGAGTGGTATTAAGTACGTGTCCATTTTTCCTTTCGGCCACTCCATTTTGTTGAGGTGTATTAATACATGATGAATCATGAATAATACCATGTGATTGGAAGCAAGGAGATAAGACTTGGTTAAAATAGTCTCTAGCATTGTCTATTTTAAAACTCTTTATCTTTACCCCGAATTGATTTTGAATCATTGAATGAAAATTGGAATAATAGTTCTCAAATCAGATTTTTGTTTAAGGAGAAATAGCCATGTAACCCGTGTATAATCATCAATCAAAGAGACAAACCAACGAGCTACAGAAATTTTGGGTATAGTGGATGGACCCCATATGTCACTATGAATCATATGAAAATGATGAGAAGCTATTTTATTATTAATAGGAAAAGATAAACGAGTATGTTTTGCCAATTCACAAATTTCACAATGAAAGTCAGAGATATTTAATCCTTGAAACAAGTAGGGAAACATAGTTTTTAGAACTCCAAATAATGGATGACCTATACGAAGATGATGCAACCAAATGGAATCTTTATTCGAAGAACTAAGGGGATGAAGGTGTATTTATCTTAGCTTTTTGATATGGTTCAAAGTGATAGAGAACATTCCATTCCTTAGCCAGTCCAGTCCTCCTCCTCTTGTCCTGGCCTGAAAAACACAGCAAGAAGGAGAAAAATGGCAACACAATTAAGGTCATTAGTAAGCCTTTGGTTTGAGATTATATTGACTGATAATTTTGGTACATGTAAGGCATTTTTTAGAGTGAGTGTAGGGCTCAATTTTATGTCTCCATAATCGACAATAATGGCTAATTCTCCATTGGCAACTATGATTTTCCTATTACTTGGACTAGGGTTGTATGTGTGGAAAAACTGTGATATAGGGGTCATGTAGTTTGTGACACCGGAGTCTATAATCCAAGGGCTATTGTAATACTTAATTTTTGAGGTTTCCGAATACAAAAAGAACGTAGGTTTACCTGAGAGAGCAAAGGAACATGTACCTTTTGGTTGTTCAAAGGAACTCAACAAACCTCTTCATTTCTCAATCTCTTCATTACTAAGACTCCTTGTTGTTGGATTTTCTTCATCTTCCTTCAGTTCAGCCAAATGTGCCTGTGGTCATGGTTGACCTCTTCGATTTCCCCATTCAAGACTTGGTGGCTTCCCATTCAATTTCCAACAGGTCTCCTTTGTGTGTCTCGGTTTTTTGTAGTAAGTGCGCCATATATTATCCTTATTTTCCTTTCACAAGTTGCCCTTTCCAAATTGCTTAGGCTGGGCTTGATCACTCCTTTCTGTGTCTTGTTTATCTGCTTTTATCACCATTGCTAACTCATCCATCTTCTGGGGCTCAAGCATCACGTTTCTTCTACTCTCCTCTGCTCTAATTAGGGAACTAACCTCTTCTAGTGAGGGTATGGACTCGCTTCCAAGAATTTGAACCTTGACTTGATCAAATTCAGGGTTTAATCCAGCCAAGAAATCATAAATATGCTCTTTTTCTATAAATTTTTTCAGAAAAGACTTCTTCAAGACTTTTCATCTCAATGACCTGATAATGGTCAAGTTCTTGCCACATAGTTTGCAGAGTGTTAGCATATTTTGTGACTGATTGTCTCCTTGCTTGGTGGCATGGGCTTTGATCTTAATTTCATAGATTTGAGCAGCGTTGCATGCCTTTGAATGTATACGTTGAACACAGTCCCAATCTCCTTCGTAGTGGTTAAAAGCATGCACGTATCACTAATTGAAGCTTTCATGGAGTCCCACAACCATGACATGATCATGGAGTCCTTTTCTTCCCATGTTTCTGTTGTTGAATTCCCTGTTGCAGGTCTTGATTTTAGCAGGTGATCAAGCTACCTTTCCCTTTGAGATAGGTGCGAACAAGGAGTGACCACTCGAGGTAATTCTTGTCATTAACTCTATTGGAGACATGAACATTCTGTAGTTCCTTAATTTTCTGGACAGAGACAGATTCATCTGAGCAGGGAATGGTGGTTTAACAAGTTCCAGAATTTGCCATGGTGAAATAAGAGATAGATTGGGTAAATTAATAGTTATGGAGATTGAGAAATATGACAAGAATGAGCAACAATGAAGGTTGACTAAAGCAACCATGAAGGTCGTACCGAGGGGAAAAAAAAAGAATACTTCTAGAAAATCTTAGGGCTCAGATACCATGTTAAAATTTTTAGAAAAACTTATCTTCTATTTAATATACACGAATACATATATATACAACTTACCAACAAGAAAATAGGTACTAATCTTAACTAAATTATATCTAGAAATTTATAGGAGAAATCCCTTGATTATAGGGATTTTTGTTTCTAATAATCTTATCCCATAAGACTGTTCGCATATAAATCTCTATTCTTCAACACAAAGTAATCATTTATATTTTGTTCATTCCAATCAAAAGAAAGAATCTTCTCCTTCCAATCTAAAAAGGACTGGTAGGTCAGGTGCCATGAAAATTTATTATCACTCGAACCACAACTAGGAAATATTCAAAACCATTGTGACATGATGATGTATTATTGGTTGACAAAAACATTAAACAACCTAATGTCTGAAGATAACTAACAAGTGTCTCGGCCAGGCATTCGTCACGTGACATTACAACAAATGCAGACTTGCACATAATGTTCCTTGTGCTGTGGAAAAGGCAGGCATCACGGGACCAATTGAATAACAGATACCACGTACCGGGCAGGCAGGCATCATCGGTATAACTCACCAGAACTACCCGCCGCCTTACCTTTTTATTTCGCATGAAAACTGTGGGAGTGCTTTCTCGAAGTGAACAGCATTTGATAAGCCATCTCATCTCATCTTGAAGTTTCTCCCGAGCGCTTGTTACGCCCAGGCCCCAGCTGCTATTTGAGTCGAGTCTAGAAAGTGTGGACTCTTTATCTATTTGAAGATTCCTAAAAAATTTCTGTGGATGTCATCGGTAAGGTCCAAAAGCAGAAAATTAAGCCATATCCTTCATGAACAGATTTTTTTTTCACTTGCAGAAAGCAAAGCTTTCAAAACAACAGTGTAACGTAATGAAACGTTTTGGCGGCTATACAACAGTATTGAACTTTAGATAGATAAGTACACACAAACTGTCAGAAATTGACTTTAGAATTACAGAGACCTAATCACTAATCAGCCAGCATATACAAAATAGGACAAAGTTCATTGAGGTCGGGACATAAAACTCAAATAGAAGAGAACATAGTAAAAAATGTAACTGTGCAGTTTATCAAATTGTACAAACGTATGATATATCATGAGAAGTTTGTGCAGGCAGCCTTCATTGTTGTAGCTGCTGCTGTTGTAATACATATTCCAGTTGCTGCCTCTCTTGTGTTTCTTTTGGCTCTTCTTGTTCACCCTGCCAAACCCATACAATATCTTGTAAAGCGGGCCTTATATCCTCTTTCAGTATCTTCTGATATTCCAATGTATCCCCTTCAGATTTTTTAAGCTCCACCAGATGAAGAGCTGGAGTTACTTCAAAGATCTCTGCATCTATGGACAAAGGCCTTTTTCTACCTTCTTTAAGTCCTTCCATTCTCAACAAACCTGCTTCCTTCTTTTTCACCTTCAGGCTTAGCTGCTTACCCACGTCCTCAAGCTTAGAGATGATGACTGAAGCAGGTTGTCTGGAAGTAAATTTTGTTTCTCTCATTTCGGAGTTGTCCTCAAATAATCCAGAAAGATCAAACCCAGCAGTAATTGAAATGATATCAAAAGCATTTAAGCTAGGAGGTTTCATTTGTTCCTGTTTAGGCTCACTGGCCACACTACAACTTTGAGAAGGACCAGAACCATTCCTGTCATGGTTAGCTGCATCATCAGCTTCAGTTTCAGGTTTACTCTGGTTGAGATTTAATCCTTTTCTAAACCAATAACTTGCCCTAATCTTCTCCATGGAAATCCTAGTGTTTGGGTTTGGATCTAGTATCTTGCACAGAAGCCTACGGACATCTGTTGGAAACCAATTAGGGCATTTATACTCAGCTCTGCCAATTTTTCTGTACAGCTCCATCAAATTTGAATCATGAAATGGGAGATAACCTGCCAATAATACATATAAAACCACCCCACAAGACCAAATATCAGCCTTAGCTCCATCATAGCCTTTCCTGTTAATGACGTCAGGAGCAACATAGGCAGGTGTTCCACAAGTTGTATGGAGTAGCCCATCTTGGTGCTTGGATTCAGCAAAGGCACTCAGACCAAAGTCAGTTATCTTTAAATCCTCATTCCCATCCAACAATAGGTTTTCAGGTTTTATGTCTCGATGGTAAACACCCCTGTGGTGGCAGAAATCAACTGCATTGATCAATTGTTGAAAATATTTCCTTGCAATATCCTCTTTCAACCTTCCTTTTGCAACCTTATCGAAAAGCTCACCACCTTTGGCATATTCCATAACAAAGAAAATCTTACTTTTAGTGGCCATGACCTCATAGAGATGCACAATGTTAGGATGTCTAACCATTCTCATGACAGATATTTCTCTTTTGATCTGATCCACAAGCCCTGCCCTGAAAATTTTCTCTTTCTCGATCACTTTAATTGCCACACTCTGGTTTGTTCTGATACTCCTAGCATAATAAACTTTTGCAAATGTGCCTTGCCCAATCAATCTCCCTACTTCATACCTTTGTGTCAACACCGTTGGTTTAGTTTCCATCCAGGCAACAGATAACAATACACTAATACAACAGCACTCCCCAGCCAACACAGACTAATTCTAAAACAACAAGAGATGGATGTCCAAGCAACTCAACCGTCTTCACAAAGATCATGCATCAAGACAAGAGAAAATACACAACTAGTGCAGTCATAGTGCTTTTGGGTGCTAAATGCAGATGAATCTACAGATTCAGTACCATTAAGGATGAAAATAAGCATCTCTGGAGATGCTACGACCTCATTGACTTCAGAGACAGGGTTCAGAACAATAAGGCACATCATGCAGCATTCCCTGAGCCTTACGTAGCCAAGTTCAACATCAAGAATGCTGAAAATCAGTGGTAGACTGATCACTAAGTGAGCTTCAGTAAACCAAAAAGTTTTATAGCCTGGAAGAAAAAAGAAGAAATAATCAAATACAAAAGGAATGAGCTCAAATGCACTTAGACTGTTTTAAAGACTCTATTTCTTAGCTATCAGGCATCTATCTTGATGATATGGAGGTATGACTACCTCCTCATCCACCAATATTAGAATCCTGAAGGTGCATGGAGTTGGGTATATATTGGAGTTTTCCTATGTACCAAAAAAAAAGAAGAAGACAAACACTCAAATATCTTTGGAAGTACAACAAAACTGTAATAGTTTGCTTGCAAAACTTAGAATGTTAATACTAAGATAAAAAAACCATGAGATCAAATGAGATTAAAACCAAATAAAATTATATTAAAAAAAGGAAAGTGAACTTTAATTATTACAAGATTATACAATCTTTACTTCTATAAACAAGAAAACTGACATCTAATTGTTAGAGAGCTAATCAAGCTGAATCATTTGATTGGTGATTTCGAACCCTTTCCATATAAAAACTACCAGTTCAATACCAAAATATCTCATATCAGCTCACAAGCACATAAAGGCAACAGATTTTCGAAATTGTATTAAAATTAAGTTGGAAGAACATGAATCACAATGAAACAAATCAACAATCAAGTGAAAGGGCAAGACGTTAACAGTTCGAACAAGAAAAAGAAGCCGGAAACTATACACAGCTAAAAGAAAATTTTAAAATAAAAAAACCAACGGTGAGATATTCAACGTTAGTGAAAATCGAAAAGACAGAGCAACCGCAGAAGGATATTACCTTAGAAGAGTTGGGATCGAAAACGAAGAGGATGGAGAAAGAAAGAAACCTTCCTTTTTTAGAAATTTGTATGGATTCTCTGCGAAAATATGAAATAGGTGGCAACACAGGAGAGAGAAAAAAAGAAGTGTTTAGTTTAGCTCAACAAAGCTTTGTAAGAGAAAATCTGGGGTTATTATAAAATGGAGTCGCAAGAAATAAGCGAACAGTCGTGAGTGATATGAACGTTGGATCTCACGAATCACATCAATCAAGACGATCGATTGATCGGACGGTTCAGGCTCAGGGGTGCGTTCTTGTTGATTGGCGGTTCAATAGACAATAGTTAGGCTCAAGTTAGGGAATTTATAAACCTTTCCATTTTCTACTAAAAGTGCAAACTTCAAATAGAATTTCGAAACAAAAGGAGTTTGCTTGCGGAACTATCTTGTTCAAGAGAGTGAATTTACCTCTCCCTCGAACTAGCGGAGGCCTCTTCGGTATAAGGCGCCATGTTGATCCCATCGAAGTTGCCCTCCTGGATAAGCACCGGGAGTTCCTGCAGAATACGCAATCCCGAGGGTAACGCTGCTGCTAAAGAAGCTATCCGGTCTGCACACTGATTTCTTTCTCGATACACATGCTGTAGATGGACGTCCCAATTGCGTTGCATAAGTCTACGTGTACTTGCCACCAATAAACAATCATCAGTGAAAACCATCCGGAAAGAAGAGAGAATGTTAATTACCTTAAGGGAATCCACTTCGACAATTAAGAATAGACTTATTTAATCTAAAAGGATTTGTTATTAGAAAATAGTTCTAATATATTTAATTCATATGCCACCATCCTTTTTAAGTAAGCAAAAGTAACTTTATTTTACCTTAGTTTTAGAAGCATCTTAGTTGTTACTCATCTAAATAAAAATTTTCATTTTTCTTTCAATTGCTTTGTCATTTGGAAATGGATTTCAATGTGAAAGTGTGGAAGCTCTAATAGATATGAAAGTTATTTATTGCATTTAAATTTTTTTCAAATCTTTTGGAGTAATTAGGTAGATAGAGTAGGATTACAACTCAATGATGATTGGAAGAAATATAACACATAAAATATTATGGTGAGTAAAAAAGAAAAGTTACAATAGAAAATACTCTCTAACTATAAGTTACGAAATAATATTTATAATTTAGAATCTATAACAGTGTAACGAATACCGTACCATACCGGTCGGTACCGGTACTGGTAAACAAATATCGGTAAAAAATTTCGGTCGGTACCGGCCGTTTTGGGTCGGTACCGGGTGGTACCAAAAATTTTGGTATATTCCGGACCATTCCTTAAAAGATGAAATTTTCAGGGACCATTTTGCAAAAAATCAAACTTTAACCCTAAAAAATCTAACCCCCGTCTCTCACTCACCTCACCTATGCCGACTCTCCCTCTCGGATTTCATCTCTCTTCATTTTCTCTCACTCGCCGCCTGTCATCGCCTGCCTCGCCGCGTTGCCAGTCGCCACCGCACCTCCTCCTCCTCCTCTTCTCCTCTCCTTTGTCATAGTCTCTGCTCTGCGTCTCTCTTCTCCTCCTCCTCCTCCTCCTCTTCTCCTCCACCCGAAGATGTGCCGCCTCCCCACTGTGACCAGACAGCTCCGGCACCCCACCGGCCACCGATCCAGCAGTCACACTCACTCACACCACCGAAGCCCCAACCCGAATACCCGAGTGACCCGACGGAAACCAAGATTTTTTGGGTGTGTGTTTGACTGTTGAATCTTGATTTTGATGGTAAATAGATTTTTGTGTGTGTTGTGGATTGGAAATGGATTGAATTTGTGCTGTCGGTGGGTGGTGGACTTGTGGAGGATTGGTCGATTGGGTTTGGATATTTGAAATTTGAATACCGAAGTTGAAATGTGAAGTTTAAACTGTTGAGGATTTGGATTTTGGAATGGATTAATTACTAATTAGTGAATATTGAATTATTGATTGTTTTGTTTTAGAATTGTTTTGGAAATTGGAATGAGGATTGGTTTGAAAAATGTTGGAATGAAATTTTTGAATGTTTGGAAATTGGAATTGTTTTGGAATGGAATTTTTGAAGTTGATAATTTGAAATTGTTAGATTGAAGGTGAAGAATATCGTGGGTAAGTAATTTATGTGATTTTGTTATGAATTTGTAATTATGCAAAGATTGTAAAATGGAATTGTAAATTAGAATTGGAAATTTGGAATTGAAAATGGAATTGTAAAATGGGGTTAGTAACTTAGTATGTAATTAATTATGTATTATGAAAAGATTGTTAAAACTTAAAATTGAAAGTTGATAGTTAACATTTAAACCTAAATGTAAAAATAATAATCAAATATCAAATTAATAATCAAATGTAAAATTGAAAATTCAATGTGAACTTGTAAAATTGATAATAAAATTTTGTAAAATTGTAAAAACTTGTTTGAGCTTAAACAAATGATGTATTGAATGTTTGTTGTCAAATTGTGAATATGTTGTAAAATTGTGTTATGAATATATGTGTATGACCAATTGTATAAGATATGTCATGCATTATTTGCCAATTATGTAAATCATATTATACCCTTCAACTTAATCAATATTTTTCAAACTTTGAATTGAAATTGTTAGAAATGGAATTGGAAATTGTTGGAAATTCAATTGGAATTATGAATGAAAATAGAAATGGGGTTATGAACTTATGATTGTTTTAAGATTGTTGGAATTGGAAATTGTTGTTGTTTACTCAAATTCATATAGATATTTAGGTCATATTTGCATTTATTTTGCATATTCATTTATTCATTTTAGTAGTATTTTTAGGTTTATTTATTTATTTTCATTGAATTTATTATTTATTTTATTTTCTGATTTTTTAGGTAGAAAGTATGAATTTGGCTTCAAATTAGACCCAAGAATTTGCTCAAGGTGTAAACGATCTAGAAGGGGGGTTGAATAGATCTCTAAAGCTTTTTCGCAAAGTTCTACAAAAACACGGAATTAATACACACGAAACAATCAGATAAATAAAATTAAGTTAAGAGAGTAGGGAAGAAGAGCAAACACTGTTTTTATAGAGGATCGGTGCTAAGACCTACGTCCTCTACCTAAGCTCCCACTTAGGATTTGGCAAACCACTTTACTGTACACTTTTTAGT
>JANZXV010000211.1:5911020-5925845 GCA_027576455.1 Erythroxylum roigii | reverse complement strand
AATTCTTCAAATTTTCACACTTTTTCTTTTTAATTCTTGCTATTTAACTTCATTTCAATCAACTCATCCACTTTCTTTCTCATTTAATTTCATTTTAATATCTCTAATATTCATCAAAAGTTCGGGGTCCAACATTGGTTCTACTATTGTTCTTTGCGCCATTAAGTGTTGCTTCTGACATGATGCAAGTAATGTCTTTGAAACATATTTTAGATCTTTGAATGGTTGAAATTCTTTATAATTTTATGTTATAACATTCACAACCTAAGTGTAATTTTTTCTTGTAGGCCTTATTAGTTTATGGTTTTAAATTACTTGAAATATGACTTTATCCTTCAACTAGGGATAGTCCTAGTTCAATTTTACGTAACGATCTTAATGCCAAGAAAAAACAAGCATAAGACTACAACATTAGCCAAAAAATTTACTTATTTATAAAGCATACCTTTCCATACTTTTTGAACTTTACCTTTTCCAGTCTCCATCCTTGTAATTAAACAAGGGGCATTTGTCATTTGGGAGAAAAATTTAGGTTGGTTTGATTATGGTAGATAATAGGAAGGGTCAGGTTGGGTGGGTTCGGTTTGGATTTTTTGAGAAAGGGTGAGTCGTGTTAAAAGAATTAGAAGTTTTGGGCTAGCAATTGAGATCTTTATCACATAAAATAATCAGTTCCTATAGACCAAATATGTCATGTGAGAATTTCTGTAAATTTTTTAAATAGAAGTCAATGCCATGGAGTTCTTTCATAAAAGTTTAAATACAAGGATAACTTAAAACAAACCAACGAAGGAAGGCAATCTGCTATTTGCCTATATCTTTTCCTCACTGGGACATATTTTTAAGTTTAGGGAGCTTTCTTTTTAAGATTTCTCTAACTACAGGGGTGATTTTTTCTTTTACCCTTAATGTTACACGTGAAGTTTATCAGCCTTTTGCTAATGGCTAAAAGGTAATTATCTTTTGTAAGGATAGCTTTCATCTTCAACATCCAAAACGAGAAATTATTCTCGTTAAACTTCTCAATGTTAAATATACTTGCCATTGCTTCCATCCTAAATTACTTTTAGCTAAAAGAAATAACTCTTACTATTTCATAACTAATAGTGGCAATACAAAGCATATCATAAGTAGATATCCCTGGATTTAATACCACTTATATATTGGAATGATTAGATAGATAGAACATGATCACAATTGAATTAAGATTAGAAGCAATATGATACATAAAAGATTATTCTTAGTAAAATGAGGAGTTATGATATAAACACTCTCCAAGTATAAGATTGGTATCTTCATAAGCTCTATTATCGGATGCTTAAATTTTGTTTTTAACATATGAAACAAGATGGATGAGTATTTATAGGTTAATCAAACTAATTATAATCAAACATTTCAATTAACACTATATGTTAATTATTTTTCTACAGATATTTTGTGAATAATATATAAATTCTTCTTATACGAATAATATCTAGATATTGTGAGTAAAATCTATAATCTTCTAACATAGTCTACCAATGTAGGATATGAATTTGTTGTTCAAATCTTATAATTTATTATCCACCATTTGCAGTAAAGGAGAGCATTGCCTATTAGTAAGTCTTAGAAGAATTTATGGGGATCCTTGGATACCTTATAAAAGGCATACCTCGTCGATTACTTGTAAAGTGCATTAATATCCTAGTTAACTCCAAATTACTAGTAGAAACATAAATTGAACTCTTAGAAGGGCTAACAGATAAATTATATGCACCTTTAAATTCTTTCAAACCATACAAAACGTAGGATATAGAGGCTACATTCACTTTGTAGAAAAGAGGCAAATCATTTGTGAAAAATAAGTTAAAAAGCTTTATATTATTACATTTGGAAAGGAATATGAGCTAATCACAACTGTCCATGTCTATTGAGCTTATGACTAAAAAGACCTTCATGCAAATGGTAAAAAGATAAGGAGAGAGAGGTTTCTTGACCTAACCTTTTGGCACCTTTGAATATAAAAACGGGCTCACTATTAACTAACACCATATAAGCTAAAGCGTTATAGCTCTTAATTAACCAATTGACGAAATTTTAAGGAAAACTAAATTCTTTCAATTTAGTGGTTAAGAAGTTTCATTTAATATAATCATAAGCCTTTTAGAAGTCAATATTCAGCATACGGTTAGTAACAAATTAACATCTTCATTTAATAGCTCCTTCACAACTCTTGGGTTAGAAGTATGTTATCACTTATGGATCTTCCTTTCATGAAATTAAGCTTTTTAGGTTTGACTCGTGGCATTTTGAGTTACTTGAGCCAACCTTAAATTCAAAATCTTAGAAATTATTTTATATAGGTTGTTACAGTAAGAAATAAGCCAAAGTCCTTCGAAGGTTGAGGGATTATAATCTTTATATTGAAGAAGATAAAGGTTTTGTTAACTTCCTTCAGTAATCTATCATCATTGAAGAATTATACTATAGATTATGCTACCTAATTGCCCACCAAGTTCCATGATTTCCAGTAGAAGAAGAAATTGAATCCTCAAGGCTTGATGTCTTTTAAATTTTAAGACTAAAAAAGAATTCCTTAAGTTTTGATAATATGAAAGGTTTCCTAAGTGAAAAGTAGAGTACAGGGTTGATGTTATAGGAAATAAGATTTAATAATTAGTCTCTGTAGAACCACCGAAGAGTTGCTTTTTCCTAAAATCTAAAAGAAGAAATTCATTGTTGTTACCTTGAGATGCTCTTAACTACTCCTCATATTTCTTCGCAACTGTTCATAAAATTATTGTTATGTCTTTATAAAATGGATTTGTAGAAGAACTTGGGTTTTTGTTCCACTTCCTTAAGCTAATCAATTTTGGACTTCTATTTAGTGATGGCATTATGATTTACTAAGGCCTTCATGTAATATTTCAATTTTTCTATCTCTTTAAATTTTAGGTTAGTATTATAAGGGAAACGCTAAATAAGATTTAAAATTTTATATTTTTCATATTTTTCTTTGATAACTTCTTTTTTCATAGTTTACATTCACCTAATATTTTGTTTTTAACTCTTTTTTTAATTATTTTGAGTTTTATAACATGAACATCTAAGGCATATCCCTAAATAAGGATATTGAGCTCAAATGATTGCCAAAATTTTCCCAAAAATCAGGGAACACTTTTATCTATTCATTATTGATTGAGTCTCTGTACAACTTTTCCCTCGTATATGTACTATCTACCTATTTGTTATCCTAAGTAAAAAGTTCCCATCATACTTCTAGTAAGTTAGAGAAAACATAATAGTGTGTGAGATCTTCACTACAGCATATAAGTTACCAAAATTTTCATCCAATTCAGAGGGGATGCAAACTTGTATCAAAGTATCTAAATATTAGCCTCGGTAAGCTTAAACTATTGCTAATGGAAACAAGCTTTATCAAAATTTGCTTATGAAAGGAGTGGTTTGGGACATATACAAAACGCATTAAGAAATTTCATCTAGAAGAAAGGGAATAAGCTATAATATGGGTGTACTAATATGACATCAAGATAGGATAGATTGAAATGCTAGAAAGGTTATAAGCTATTAAAACCAAGGTATCACAGTGAAAATAAAGATTACTAAAAGATGGAAATTATTAAAAATAGTAAAAATACAAGCTTTGAGACTATATAACTTTATTTTAGTTTCTACATCACCCATAATAGCAAGAGAGTAAGAGAATAAAAGGTCCCCTGATAACTTAATTTTTAAAAGGGTTGTTCATGTCTCTAAAATTCCAAGTAAGAATTATAAAGGAGGTAAAGTACTTCCTACTAGAAGTGATTTCTTTTTAGGCTTTCTTCCAATATTTTGATTAACAATGCCAAAGGTCTCATCTTCAAAAATATGGATAAGAAAGGTAGAATTTTTTTAATTTTTAAGAAAAAGGGTAGAACTATAAAGGTTAATTTGATCTTGGGTTAAACCACGTAGAAAATGAGAATTATATGGTAATGTAATAATTAAAGCTTGAGAAATGTTACTTTTTAAAGATCTAATTTTTGGTTCCTCAATATTATTTGCAGAAATCTCACAAGCATGCTCCTGTATCCCTACACTTGATTGCTTTAGTTGTTTAGAGAGTACCAAGAGAGCTCTCTTGATGGTTTTGCACAGAAAAATCATTGCTTATGGAAGCTCCTGCTGGAATGACTGACATTATGAAGGCAAATTAGAAGGCTTTTGATGATGTCTTGTTCCTTTACTTGATTGGACTGTGGTTTGGTTCGTGTATGTCTTGACATATGTTGACATGTTGTAGGTTTGTTTTGCTTATTCCTGCTTGTGCACATATTCTAGAAGGCTACTAGTTACTAGTGTCATGCAGGACTTAGGACGGGAGATCGACGGTAGGGCAATAGGTTGTACATCGTTATGTATTTTGAGTGTTCAGAGATTCCCAAAGGGATCTCTTGTTTGTACATAAGTCTTTATTCTTTATAAAATTACTGAATTACCCAAATAAAAAAAAGAACACCAATAACTCCTTAATGTTGCTTGTAGTAATTTTTCTTTTTTCTTGGACTTTCTAGGAATTAACCTCATTCTTTTTTTTTTGGACAATAATTAACCTCATTCTTAGATTTTAAGTTGGATCTTTATTTGAATAAGGTATTATCTTTACCTAACTTCATCACTTTCAATTTTGTTAGGAATTTACGTGACTAATTTATTAAAAAAAATTATTTTCTCACCCATACATATTAGTCTACGTATTGCACTTATTAAATGACTTAGTCTCTCTAAAATCTAATACTTTAAGGTAACTCAATGAAACTTAATCCAGAAAGGCACTTTATTATGATTGAGTTTATCTAGTTCCAATCCTTAAGAGTTGAACTTTCCAAGTCAAGTAGAGTAAGAGTAAGAAAGAATGAAGTTATTCTTTATGTAACAATCATTGTAACCACTTAATCAATTGATAATATTTTATATGTAGGGCATTATGTATAAAATCCTTTATATATAAATCCTTTTAATTATCAAGGGGAAATTTTTTTAGTATTTTAAAGAAAGCCTAGTAATCTCCAAACAAACTTGGGGGAACAATTGAAATGACTTCAAATCAATGTTGAATATCAAAGGAGTGTATTTTATCAAACACTTGGTATGCATTAACCAATTCATCCCTAATTCAAGACAAATTCCCTATCTTTTTCCATCATTCTCTATCAAATACACAACTCATCAATAACAATCAGTAATTAACAACCAAAACCAAAAACAAACTCCATATTAACAAAAAAATTCAACCATGGACCTCTCATCGCACGGAGAAGAGGACAATACCTTGAGTTTAGACTGCCGGAGAAGATGATGCCGAAGATGCACGAGCTCCACGACGACAACACAGCTCCAGACAACGGCAATGGAAGCAGACCGGGGAGGGGGGGGCTTCGGGCGTGGTTTAAAACATAACCAAAACGACGTCGTTTGGCTTTAAACCAATCGACGTCGTTTTGGTTAAGGTATAAATGTTAAACCTTAAATAGGAAAACGACGTCATTAGGTTTTAAACCAAACAACATCATTTTGGTTATTTTTTAAACGTTTAAACCTTCACTGTAACCAAACGACGTCGTTTTATTGGTAAAGGTTTAAACGTTTTAAGTTCACCAAAACGATACCCAATCGTTTTATTAGTAAAGGTTTAAACATTTTAAGTTCACTCATTTTATTGGTAAAGGTTTAAATGTTTTAAGTTCACCAAAATGACGTCGTTTGGTTATGACTAAACAATGTCGTTTTCTTAGTGTTCAAAGTCGACGACTGACAACGACTTTTACCGATGGAATTACCGACAATAATATCCGTCGATAAATGATTTCATGTGAATTTAGCGACGAAAATTTATACCGCCACTAAAGTAATATTTCCAAACGACATTATCAACGTATATACTATTTTCATCGGTAATTGCCTATCGTTTCTTTACCGTCGGTAAATTTTCGTTGCTAATTTGTTATTTTCTTGTAGTGCTAGTTTTGTTTCGTACAAGGAAGGTCTATGATAAAAACTTTACATCTCCTTAGAAGATTAATGGAATATTACAGAGAAAGACATCATAACCTACACATGATTTTTATTGACTTAGAGAAGGCTTATGATAAGGTAACTTAGAAAATATTGTGGAGGTTTTTAGAAGTTAAAAGAGTTCATATGAACTATATATGGGTTATTAAGGATATGTATGAAGGAGTTAAGACTAGAGCAAAGATGATATGAGGAGATATGAAGCATTTTTTTATCATTTTAGGTTACATCATGGCTCCTCATTGAGTCCCTTTTTGTTTATAGCAGTGATGGATAAGCTCACATAGAATATCCAAAGGAATGTACCTTGGTGTATGTTATTTATTGATGATATTGTTTTAGTGGATTAGGCAAAAGAGGGTATCAATGTCAAGCTAGAATTGTGAAGGGATGCGTTAAAGTTAAAGGGTTTTAAATTGAGTAGGATTAAGACTGAGTACTATAGGTGTAACTTTTCGAGCCATAGGGTAACTTCCGATGTGGAGGTAAAAATTAGTTCAAAAGTTATACCACAGAAAGGGTATTTTAAGTATCTAGGATCTATTATCCAAAGCAATAGAGAAGTTGATAAAGACATTGTTCACCGTAACAAATCAGGGTGACTTAACTACAGAAATGCATCAGGAGTTTTATGTGACAAGAAGATACCAATCAAGCTCAAAGGTAAATTCTATAGTTTAGCCATTAGGTTGTCCATGCGAAATGGAATAGAGTGTTGGCTCATCAAACAAGTCTATAGTCATAAATTAATGGTGGTGGAGACGAGGATACTTCGATGGATGTGCAACCTTATAATGGTAAAAGACAAATTTAAGGTAGCTAATATTAATAAAAAATTAAAAGAGACAAGGCATAGGTAGTTAATACATGTTAAGAAGAGACATCCTGATACTCTAGTGAGAAGATACGAAAAAATTGTACTTAAGGACTACAAGAGAGAAAAAAAAAAGGCCTAAGAAGAACTGAGAGGAGGTGATCAAGAATGATTTGGTGTGTTAGAACTTACTGAGGACGTGACTCTTAACAGAAAACTTTGACGTAGTAGGATAAGGGTAAAAGATCTCACAAACAGAAGTCCTTTGAGCCTTATGTCTTGTGTTTAGCCTACACTTTTAACAAGTAATACTTCCCTCATAAGTATTTAGCCTGGACATTTCCTTACTTAACCTAAACAATATCTTGTAATGAGTTGTTTGTTTTTATTTATTTACTTATCTTCATTCTTATTTGTGTATTTATTTACCTATTTTATTTTTTATTTTTATTCCTTACCTTGTCCTATATTTATTGTATTACTTATTTTTATATTCTATTTATACAAATTTTATTAATATAATAATATGTGTTTATTATTTTCATTTTATATTTGTATATTATTGTGTGTGTGTCTATATATATATATATATTCATATGGATATATCGAAAATAACTTCTCTATTAGTTATGGATAATTAGATTGTGTACTTCTAAACTTTCCCAGATCAGGTGTTCAATGAGACTTCTATTGAGATATTGTTATTGTTGATGTAATCTAAAACAACCTTGTACAAAACAAACTAAAAATGTAATGTAAAGCATATCACTTTAGATCTCTTGAAACATGGTTACCCTTATAATCTATTCTTCTTAATACAAAAATAGCAATTCATTAATAAGTGATATTATGTGGATGACTTGTGCCTTGTTTTATATGCTAGAAAAGGAATTTATTAGAAAGAATTTATAAAGTTAATTTGCACAATTTAACAATAAAAATATTTATTTAATAAATAAAGTTAAGTACCTTTTAAAAATAAACATTTTTAGAAGTTAAAGTCTTTAATATTTATTTTTAGAATAACAGTATTTAAATTGTATTATATCATACTAACAATTTTGTGTATAGTAAAATTTATATTCTATTATAATTCATATGAGATGTTTATAACAATTTAAAAATTAACATAAATTTAAAATAATTAAGTAAAATATTAAATTCCAATAATATCAAATTTCTTAAAAAAAAGGTTAGCACAAAGATATGTATAAATTATAGAAATATAAGTTCATACTAACCCGACAGCTCGGGAATAGCGAAAGAGGAAAAAATCGAACATATACTAAAACCCGTAATAACTAAAATATAAAACAAACGTAGAGTTGCTTTTTAACTAAAAATATAAAACAAACATAGTGTGCTTTTCTTCTCCACGAGTATCTTTCATTTCATTTCTTGAATTTTCTCCATTTTCTGGTCCAACAACGATTAAAAGAAAGAAAAAGGAATCAAAACTCGCAAGGATGGTAGGAATCAAAACTCAAAAGGATGGTTGTTGCTAGTGAGATAAACAGGAGAGAGTTTATTTGTTTTCCATTAAGAAAAGATAATTGGTGAACTATTAGTAAATCCGAAACTCTTTTAAATGATATTCAAGAAAAGAGTATTGTCCAAATATTCATAGAATTGGATGAGCTCTTCCGCTTGGATGAAATGATTAAGGAATAACAAACGAGTTAAAACTTGTAGGTTCAAATTATGTTCAACCATTGAAGGAAGTTTCATGCCCGTTTTATTATTTGTTTTCTGCTATACGTAAGTATCTTGGTTAAGGTGTACAGTGACAAAAATGTTCTCTTCGCATAAAATTTTTCACAAATTTGGTGAACATTTTAAATGCCCTTTTGTTGTTATGTCAACTTAATTGGCGTATGATAACCAAAGGTAGCTAATCAGTGTGGCAAATTATTTCCAATTGTATATTAATATGCGTTTTTTTGGGGAGATTGTAGAGTTACCACATCATTTTCATGCACACTTGTGCGAAAGCAAAGTTGAAAAAGAAGAGGAAGTAATTTACCATATAGCGTAATCATGATCATCTATTTAGGACCAACATCAAATAGTTATCCTTAATTTCTCCAACAGGGACTCCTCACCAAACATATGCATAAATTGTCTAAATCAAACTTTGCATACTCTCAAAATGTTTTAAATTGTGCACTCGCTTTAATTACTAACTGAAGGAAAAAGGAATGAACACTACTCTCCTTTGAACTTTGAAGCGAGTAAGAGAAGAAAGCCAAAAATGTGAATTTCGTGTGCTTTTTACATATGATGCATAGTAGGTAGCTAACTTACTCCTTTAATATACAATCTTCTTTTGACACTTCATTACTCTTATAAACAAAAATTCACGGCTTTGTCCAATTAATCTCGAAATTTATTAACGCAGAACCTATAAGCTCGCAGCTCTTAAGCAACAAAAGTAGATTGGCTGCTCTTTTCTGTTCTCTATCATGGTTGTGTAGCTTTAATGCATTCAAATAAACTAACCATTGACCCAATTTTACGTCAACTTTTTCCTTCGATCAAATTAATCGAAAGTGTCGGCATTAAGACTTAAAATCTGGTCCAAAAGCATACTAGTTTATTAGAAAAAGATGGTGCATCTCTATGCTGCAATTAGTTATTCCACATCCAAAGGATCAGGGCACCTCCACTTGAACTCAGCAATAAATAAGGATACATTGCAATAATATTTTGTTCATGATTCCTTCATATAGAAATCTATGAAGTCCTTAAAAGTCACCTACTCATATAGAAATCTGAACTCCTTTAATTCTCTGTCTCGGGTTTATAAGAAACTGCTCCTAGTACAATAACCAGAAATCAATCTGTTGCTTGTTCTGAAATCATCCTCTTTTTCCTCTTCTTTTCACAAAATCTTGCATTCATAAGTCATCAAGATCAAGTTAAAATGACTACGGATAGTTCAGACCTTCCCCAGCTGGAAACTCTCAAGATCAGGAAGCATGTGAAGGTCTTTTCCAAACGACTAATGACAAGCCATATTCCCATGGCCAACACCTCCACAGATCAGGAGTACCATGGAGGTTCATCTGTTACGGTACCATTCATTTGGGAGTCTCAGCCGGGCACTCCTAAGGTTAAATTCCACCATGACAATTCTCTTCCTCCGTTGACGCCACCGCCATCCTACTTCTGCAACTCGCCCAAAGGAACTACCGGTAGAAAACAGTCTAAACCTAATAATCTTCTAGTTACCATCTTCTCCAAGCGTGCTGCAAGAACAGCAAGTCTGCAAGTCTCTCCTACCTCTTTGTCTTCTTCTTCTTCTTCTTCATCGTCCCGTCTATCTCCGCCATGGTCACCATCATTTTCTAAGTCCACCTGTAGGTCGTCATCTATTGCTACCAAATGCCGAGAACGTTATGGAACGTTGAGCCCTAGAAAGTCATGTGATGCAAGAATGGTGGAGGACGAGGAACACGAGTGTAGTAAATCTCCTGTCTCTGTTTTGTGTTTTGGAATTCGTCGTGGAGCCAATGCTAGGTCGCTATGCGTCTATGATTAAGGTATTGCTTAAAGATTACAAGTAGGTTAACGAACTCCAATTTGCATCAGGTTTCAGATGCATGGATCACTTCTTCTTCTTTTTTCCAAATGGAGCGATGAACAAGTCTACCATTTACTAATTACTATCTTGTATGAATACTAAAACAAGTCACTCCCGAGGAAGTACTTGAATCAATAAAACTTTTATAGTAATTATATGTCTCTTTAGATTACAGTTAATCAATGCGAAGAACTGAGATGTTACATGAACTCGGCTTAATATTGCAACTTCTTAGTGTTTTTTTTAATCTATAATGATATTAAAAAAGTTGGAAATTGGCATTCATCAAAATGTCGAAGATTTATTTGTGTGCAAGATAGAGACGTCTACCTTTATGGTGTGAAAACTGCCCACTCTCATATCATACTTACTTTTAAATAAAGTTGAACATTAAATGGACTGCACTACCATGTCCAAAGCAAAAAGAAAAATGATTCACCAAGAAGTTTAGGATATAATGCATGCAGGTTTCATCCTTTCAAACAATTCGACGCAGGAAGTATCAGTTCAACGAAAGTTATCGCGTACAAACAAATTAACTTGGATACATTGATTTCATGTTATATGATGTTACTACAGCACCAACTCTACTAAGCATATAATATGTTCTAGTTAATTTAAGTCAAGCGAATTTATCGGTATAGTCAAGTAGGATGACCCGTAAATTATTAATTGAGAACTTATTATTAATATCAAATGATGATTATCCTAAGATTAAAATGACCATTAATAAAGATCATGATTGAATCTATTGATGTTAAGGCAGATGAGGCCACTATTGTTCTACTCCGAATATTTTACTCCCTCCTATTCAAAATAAGTGTCGTTTTATAGAGATTTTAATTATTCAAAATAAGTGTTGTTTGTGACTTTTTATGCATATTTATGATTTTACTTCCAAAATTACCCTTTAATTTCTCTCACATATTAATTACACAGATTATATTTTCAATGCACTTTAACATGTAATTAATAAGGGTATATCAGACATTTTATTAACTTTCTTAATAACTGTGCATTTATCTAAAATGACACTTATTTTGAATAGGAGGAAGTACTACACTTAACAATTAAGTTTGGGCCCAATCTAATCATAGCTCGACTCGAGTTAATTAGATTTGACGATGAAATTATGCTTTAAAAAAAAATTGGAGTTAAGACCAGGCTAAGGCTCGGGCTCGAGCTTCACGGCCCGAGCCAGTCTAAAGTCTACTTTCAACTTATATGTTTTAATTTTGTAAACCTGGTCATCGTCCTATTTGTGCTCCTCTCTTCTTTATTTGTTTGTTATGCTCTCATTCTCTCTAGTTTTTAATGTTTTTTTTCTCTCAACCCTCATGTTTTGTTAGTTTTCTTAATATGCTTTGTTAATCTCTTGCTACAAGTGTTTGCAGTCATGCACAACTCCCACGTGATAGGATTTTTAAAATAATGATTTCTGAATAGATTTTGCCTCATTATTTTATTTTTGGTTGCGTTTTTCGAGCCTGCCTAGAGGTTAGGGTCAGTTTTTAATGCAAATCATGTGGCTTTGTGTAATATGTTGATATCCATGCAATAGAGTTATTTAAGAATCTCATTAGACTAGTCATTTAGGCTTCCCCCATACTTCTTACTTGCTCGATATAAGTCCTATATTAGAGATGATGTAATCATATCATAGGACTAATTTCATTAAAGAAGTCATGTTCAAAACAATTATCATCATCTTCTAACTAGAGAAGAGTTGACGAAGATGATGGAGAGGGGTTGAAAAGTCAGGTGGGGTTGAATTGGAGTAGAAGCAATTTAGGCTGCAGACAGACTTCGAACCGCCAAAAGTTGGATTAGACTCGAGTTTGGGTCATATGAGTTAGGTCTGAACAAGCTTCAAGCTGGCTTCGAAACGTGCTTAGCCCAACTCATCGCCATCCTAACTAATAGATTTGTCACAAGAATCATACCAGCGATAGTCGGGCTGCAACTGGGAGCCCTTGAAGTTGGGGATCAACCTTTTTGGTCCAAGAAATGTCACTAGTTATACTTCCGTAGTTATACACAAGTTGCTCATACTTAGGCACAGCTAATCATAATGGCTTGTGAAAGTAAACATATAAATACGAATTATGATTCAATAAAGAAGTTCAAAATAACATATGCTTACAAATAATAAACAAAATTTAATTCTTTATATATAAACTACTTCTCCACTTAAAAGAATATGTATACAAGAATAATTGAAAAGCTCCTCCCCTAGTCCTGATTCCTTAATTTGAAGCATGAGTGGATGTCCAGAGACTGTCGCAGTTGAACTGCAAAAGCTAACAAAATCCAGAGGGAGGATTCAGTGTAAACTATTTATGTACTTTGTTTATATTTGAAGCTTGCCAAGCTCTGAACTTGCTGTTGACACATCTCGTGCTATGATATCTTTTTTATCTTGGTTGTGTAACGGCAACTCCTGGCTAGAAATTGATAGTTTCCTCAGTGGAGGAGCTGAACAAACTGGCACTACTGATCTTATTCGAATAGCTGGTGCCATGAAACGAGGCTGTACTGCTTTCATTTCCATTCTTTGAGACTGAATTGTGGCTGAATATGGAGGAACTCCTGTTCTCATCCTTGGCGGAGCAGGAACTTGAGTTGTTAAATGTCGTGGTTTGGACACTGAAGAAACAGGCCTCATGCTTGGGAGGGAAGCAGGTTCTGCAGATGAGGGTACAGATCCCACAGTTCTAATCATTACAGATGCTGCTAAAGATGAAGAAGATCTTTGTCTCTGCGGTAAGCTTGACCTTAGAGGATACAGTGAAGCAGACACGGAAAAGTCAATAGTAGATGGTTTTTGGGCTTGGAAGTCCAGAAGATTGTATGAAGTTCCCACACTCCTGTCTGATGCCCATTCAAATTGCCCAGCTCGGTTATCTCCTCTTTGAAAATTTTCAATTTTGATTTCAAGCTCAGCGCACTTATGTTTGTCATCTTCATCAACTGGTTCTTTGGATTTTAATTCTGCATTCAAGTTGCCAACAACAGAGTTTTCAGGCATCACCAATGGAGAGCGATGAAAGGAGTCTTCGATTTTCTCCTCGTGTATCTCCTGAATGGTCACCATTGATTTTTCTCGAATCGGATCAGAGACCACGTGGTCTGAATAGTATAGTCGCTGTGCTGAGGTGACAGGTAGGGGTTCTATCTGTTGCATAGGGACAAAAAGGCCAGAATCTGGCGGTAGGATAGAATGCATATATGGAAAAATACGATGACGGGGAGGAGTGGCTGGTGGAACATGGAGCCTTTTTAACAGGTGGTTTTGCAGCAACAATAATTGCTCTTGCTGCCACATTTGACATAGGGATACTTTAGGGGAAAACTTATAGCCTTCCCATCCCAGAGACTGCATGGCATATAAGGTTGGTGTCGGTAGGGTTAACTCAGTATTGACATGACTAAATCCATGCTGAACTCGTTGCCAATCACTTTGCTTGGAATTCTTCAACTCAGATGGTTTTAATGATACAAGAAGACGAGCAATGGTGACTTGTTCTTGTTCTTCACTGCCCCTTCTAGTCTCCATAGTCTCCACAGAAGAGGACAAATTAGAGGATGACAAGGAGCCATGTTGAACCACTGCAGAAATAATGATTGAAAAAAAAATTTAAACAGCTGATAGAATTACTAAGCCTGCAAATGCATGTGACAATGTTGTATCCTATAATTCTCATAAATAGTGTTTAATGTTTAATGATCCCGCTTTTTGTCAATTTTCACTCCTGGATCACCTGCACCATCCTACTATTCTTATAATAAAATACTATAGAAGAGGCTGACGCCTATATCAAGTAGCCAACTTGAGTCAGTAAAGCAAAGCTGCTTTATTTCCAACACATTTGCATAACGGATTGTTCGAAGCATACATAAGAACCAGGCTAATTAATCTTGACCATGATGCATGCATTTAGACTAGTTGAAGGCAGATAAAGATGCCATTATCTAAACTCGATCATGTTATATTAACATCAATGTAGCATATGAGTATTAGATCCATACTTCTCTTTAAAGCAGACCAAGCAGACGTTGCTGCATTCTTCTGAGCTTGTTTCTTGGTCCTTGCTGGTTCACCAGCAAAGCTCATTCCTGCAAGCTCAACTGTGCATGAGAAAATGGGAACATGAGTAGGCCCTAAACGAACAGTAGTATATACTGGAAGCTTTAAGCCAGCTCTGTGAGCAGTCTCTTGAAGTAAATTCTTGTACACACCAGATTCATCCTGGGCAGAAGAAAAATTCTACTATCATTCTAGGACCAATGTTATTGAAGAATTTCATTCTCTAATGTATTGATTTACAAGACATATACACATGAATATATAGGAAAAGCTATCCTAATTAA
>JANZXV010000211.1:5895857-5905899 GCA_027576455.1 Erythroxylum roigii | reverse complement strand
CTTGAGGGAGACGACTTTAGAATATTCACTGTGCGGGTACTAGGACGATTCTGTACACTTGCAGAAATAATCGATCACTAAGCGACCTACTTTTTTGGCAGTAAATGTGTGGGCGAGAGTTCAATGGGGAAACAAAGGTCTGCAGAATGTGATGTTACGTGAAGATGGTACCATTCTCTTCAAATTTGTTGATGAAACATTTCTCAAGGAGATTATAGAATAAGGCCCGTGACACATTGAACGTCAGCCACTCTTTCTATAGCACTGAAGGCTAGGTATGGAACTTGATAGAAGTAGGATTGAGGTTCTACCATTGTGGGTTCAATTTTATGATTTATCTTTGGAATTTTGGACGGTGGAGGGGCTAAGTTTCTTAGCCAGTGCCTTAGGAAACCTGTGTGTATGGACTCTTAAATGACCAAAATGGAGAGAATTGAATATGCCAAACTTTGTATTGAAGTGCAGAAGAATGCATCTTTACCCAACAACCTTCCTATGCATCGGTTTAGTGAGACGGTCAAAAAAATATATGCTGATATTCACATCTCTTATCCATAGAATCCAAACTCTGCTAACAAAAAATGGCAACCTATAGGTAGAGTTTTTTAGCACTGGTTGGCATGAGGAATTAATTGGGTCGACTTCAATTGTACCGATGTAACAAGAGATGAAGTTGGGGATCCTCCCTCTGTCACTGAAGTACAAACCCAATCAACAATGACTGATGAGACAGTAACCACTAAGGTAGTTTCTATGGTCCAGAAGCAATATGTATCAACTGAGCATAATACTCAATAGGTCACTAATAGTGGGGATTTAAAATTTGAAGAAACAAAGAAAACTAAAGGTTTATTGCATTTGACAGGGCACATTACTCCTGCTGATATTATTGCAGATAATGTGAAGAGTTTGGACAATGGAGCAATTGACTTCACTTCCCAGTATTTGGAATATTGTCAAATAGATTGGACCAACATACGGACTCCATTAGCAACCGTTGGAAAAATTGAGATTGTTGTTGCCAAGCTCTTTACGACTAAGACAGAATATGCACAACAAACAACAATGGAAAAATCCAGTGATGATTGTGTGATAAGTCAGGGCACAGAGGATATCATCTCTAAAACTGAAGAACAAGTAGAGGATTGATTATCCATTAGTTGCAGCACAAATTCTAGATGTCCCAAGAGATTTTTGTGTGCAGTCCAAAACTGCAAAAAGAAAATCAGTAAGGAAAAGAAAGCAAACCCCAAATACTTGGGGGTTTTCCCTAGATAAAATCATTAAATGGCCTTATTTAGAGAGTTTTTTGTCATATTATAATATGATAGTAAGACTAATCCCTTGAAATCATTGCAGTGTAGCTACAGTTTTAACTATAGTTATATAACTTTTTCATTTTTTCAAAAGAAGTTAAATTTTAAATTAAATTTCTACCTTTATACATATTTCTATTATATGTATATTAAGGTTTATAATAAAATTAAAATAATTATATACAAAAGTGTTAGAAAGTATATATTTATTAACTATTACATATATAGATAAACTTGAGTGCTTTTCCTTTTCCATGTTATAAATAGGTTAAAGTATATATTTTGTTTCATCATAAGTTTTGGTAATATACTTCCTTTCACCATTCTTTTAATCCAACAAAATTTATTGCTAAGGGATTTGTTAGAATTACATATCATCTATTTCTTAATCTCACTTATATGGCTTAATAATTTAAAATGTTGGATTCTGTGAAGGCAAGAAAAGCTAGTCGTGGAATGCTGAAGTGACTTTGAAATTGTGATTAGGATTGTGACTTTTCATACTTCAATTTAGATATACAAAGTCTAACTAAGCCATTTTTATATTTCAATTCAATTTGTAAATGTGAATATTTATTTGTAAAGAAATTTGAAGGAAATAACTTTTGAAAAAAATAACTCTTAATATCTTTTTTCATAACATTTATGAGAAGGATACATGTATATAGAGCAAACTAATACAAGCTGTGAAATAGTAACAATCACCTAAATTTAGCCAAAACACATGGAAAAATTATAGACTTAACGTATGCATAACAATTAACTAAAAATATCACAACTAAATTGGGAAATAAATATCAACTAATAAACATAAAATATTCTAATATCTTCAATACTCCCCCTTAAGCGGGATCCAGTGGATTGATGGATCCAAGCTTGTTTAAGAGCTGATGAAACTGGGCCGAGGGAAAACTTTAGTAAACACATTAGCAAGTTGGTCCCTTGTTCACACATAATGAGTTTGAATAAGTTTATATTGAATTTGCTGATGAATATAATGACAATCAACTTGAATATTCTTTGTTCTTTCATAGAACACGAGATTGGAGGTAATATGCATGGCAACTTGATTATCACAGAAAATAGTTATAGGTGTAGTACAAGGATAACCCAAATCAGCAAGAAGACTTTTAATCCATACCAACTCGCAAGCAACAATAGTCATAGCACGATACTTAACTTCGACACTTGACCAAGCTACAACATGTTTTTTATTTTTCCATGACACTAAATTACCACCAATAAACATGCAATAACCTGTAGTAGATCGACGATCTGGAGTATTTCCAGCCCAATTAGAATCGATATATCCCATAATAGTAGTGTGCCCATTTCGAGTCATGACAATTCCACAACCTATAGTTCTCTTTAAGTATCGTAAAATACGTTTCACCATATACAAATGAGAACTAGTTGGGGCATGCATATGTTGATTGACAAAACTCACAGCAAAGGTGATATCAGGTCGCATTATAGTTAAATAGTTTATAGTAACTTGGAAAATCAAGAGTTGCTCCTATACAATCAAATTTCAGTTTACTATTTGGAGGAGTGGCCACCGGCTTATTGTCCAACATATCAACATCTTTGATAAGTCCATTATATATTTACGCTGATTAAGAAAGATCCTTTTGCTGGAAGTAGCCATTTAGATCCTAGTAAATTATTTTAATGAACCAAGATCCTTAATAGGAAATTGACGCTGGAGATTCTTTTTCAAACGAGCAATAGAATCAACATTATTTTCAGTTATGATGAGATCAACAACATAAATAAGCACCATCAATTTTTCAACCTCTTCAAGTCGAACATATAATGAAGAATCAACTAAATTTCTTTAAAAACCAAGAGCTTTAAGGGCATAACTCAGTTTCGCATGCCAAGCGTGAGGACTTTGCTTCAAACCATAAATAGATTTATGGAGTTTACAAACCAAGTTGGGATTTTCACTTTGAGGATGGCCAGGTGTAAGTTTCATGAACACTTCCTCATCAAGATCGCTATGCAAAAAAGCATTTTTTATGTCCATTTGAAATAATGACCACCCGTTACTAACAAGAACAGATAAAAGAACTCTAATGGTGGTCATCTTGGCAACTGGAGCAACAGTTTCCTTGCAGTCAATGCCGAATTTTTGAGTAAATCCTTGCGCTACAAGTCGTGCTTTATGATGATCAATTGTTCCATCAGAATTGAACTTGATTTTAAATACCTAACGATTACCAGCAGCAAGTTTATCTTTAGGAAGAGGTACAACACTCCAAGTGTTATTATCTGCAAGTGCTCTTAGTTCCTCCTCCATAGCATTCTTCCATACAACGTGATAGTTTGCTTTTTGAATGTTTTTGGGCTCATGAACATTTGATATGGTTGTGAGAAATGCTCTATGCATAGAAGATAATCTTTGATAAGTCAAACATTTAGTGAGAGGGTATTTGTTTATAAAAGCAGCATAATCTTACAACTTTTTAGGAGGATGACGAACTCATGGAGGATTTCCACAAGGAACTATTGAGTCTTCATGAACATCAAAAGAAACGAGTTCATTTGAGTTGATGGAAGTTCCCTGGGTTGTATCAACGATTGTGTCATCAGTTGTATATGACCCAACAGACGGAAGATTTACATCTGAAACAAAAGGTGGTGGATCAGCTTCTATAAATCGACGATTGGTGAAGGTTTTGTTTTGGTTGCCATACATATCTCGAACAGCTTCCCAAAGATCCAAGGACGATTCAGAGTAGCTGAAAATTTCAGGAAGATTACGTTTTATGGAGTTAAAAGTCCAAAACATAACCTATTGGTCTTTTGATAGCCAAGCTTCACACTCTGATGATTCAAGATCGTGAGATTTTTCTTTGCCATTAATAAATCCTAACCTGGATCTACCACCAAGAGCAATAGTAACTGCCCTTGACCAAGGAAGATAGTTAAAGTTATTCAGTAACACGAAAATTAGTTTTTGTGACGTGTTGACATCTCTATCAGCTATGGTGCTAGATGATGAGACTACCACTTTCTTTGAAACTTTAATAAAATTTAATTCCACTTATATTCCCTTTATCATCCATAGCAGAAGGAATTTAAAAAAATGCATAAAGAGGCAGGATCATTGCTCTGATACCATAAAGAAATTTGATAGAAAGAACTTTTGAGAAAAATAACTCTTAATATCTTTTTTCCATATTGATTATGAGAAGAACACATGTATATACAGCGAACTAATACAAGTTGTGAAATAATTATAATCACCTAAATTTAGCCAAAAACACATGGAAGAATTATAGACTTAACTTACGCGCAACAATTAACTAAATAAAACACAACTAAACTAGGAAATAAATATCAGCTAATAAACACAAAGTATTCTAATATCTTCAATAATTTGTAAAATCATAAACTGAATTTCACAAGAAAATTATGTATAATTGTTAAATGCCTAATATGAAAAATATAAGGTTTAGAAAAGGTAGATAATTGACGGAACTTAGATGCAAAGGATGCAAAAATTTGTTTGGGTTTAGCATTAATTCGGACACCCTTTTTTTTGTTTTTGTTTTTGGAAGAGTAGAGCAGAATCCTGAAAATTTTGAAACATAACTCGTTCAAATTTTCAGGCTGGGCCACTTTTGTGTGCGTCCAATCATAACCAATTTTCAGAATATTTGCTAGGTTGCCTTCGTTCTTTGAAATTTATGACATAAGTTGCTTACTTGATCTTTGGTTAACATGATGGATCTAATTGATAAAGAAGTAATACATATGGGACTTATTTGGTATTTCGGGATAAGAAAATGTTTGGTGTTGGAGCATAGATGTTCTCAACGAAAAGTCAACTCCATATCTAGGTTGACGAGATTATTTTCAAGTTAATGTGAAAATTAATGATGGTATAGAAGCACATTCAACTATTAAATGGAACGTCTATGTAGCTATTTTATTCACAAAAAATTAATATCACTTGATAATCTATCATTTTCAAAGTTTACCATATGCCATCTGTCAATTTCTGAGAGTTGATGCATAGTATTATATATATTTCACAAAAAATTAATATCACTTTGATAATCTATCATTTTCAAAGTTTATTATATGCCATCTGTCAATTTCTGAAAGTTGATGCCTATTATATATTTCATTTAACTTGACTGGTAGTTGTCTGATTCACAATGAATTGTTTCTTCAAAATCTGACAAAGGAAATAGATATAGAGATATAGGAGATTGTGCTTAAAACAAGTGGCAGTTTCTGAAAGTGAAGGAATGAGGTTCAGGCTTTTATATTCACTAATTTTTGTTGAGAGAGCAGAAAGTATAAGAAGCGAATGTTAGAAGCAACCACGACGCCAGACCAAATTCCATTGCTGGACACATTAGGGTTTTGTTTTGGTGTAGAACCATCGGTGATATTCGTACATCTACTGTACACTTTCCTTTCTAGCTTAATTATTTTCTATTATTATTCTTGTCTTTGCTTGTACAACTTGTAGATTTAGCTCAACACGCCACGTAAACTCAATTTCTTCCGATTTGTAAATATTGTGAAATTGACTTCATTAAGATGTCTGTATACATTTTCTCACATGCATGAAATGGTCCAACTTTTCTTGAATTGAACCATAGAACCTGTTAAAATGAAATAGGAACATAAATGTAGAGATACTGGGTTATTGGTGAGTCCTATTGATGGACCTTCTGAGAATGGTGTAGGTTGATAAGGGCAATGCTGACGTTATGTCCAATAATGGTAAGGGAAAAAAGAAAAGAGAACTGAAACATAGTGAAAGCAGAGAAGACCTGCAGTTACATGGTCAATAAGTGGCATGTTGTACCAAAAGTAAGAAAGGTAGGAACAAGGTTTCGAATTACGGATTACGATTACAACTGTATTTGTGTGCAATTGCAATAATTGGGAATGATGTAGGTGAAACAAATTATAGTAACGACTAGGACTATAATGACAATACTACGGTTACAATGTAGAACTTGAATAGAGCCTAAATCGACTTTGGTTGGTTTCTACAACAACAACAACATCTATTATTAGGAGTCTTACTGACTTACAGTTTGAAGAAGTTTGGTAATATGCATCCTTATCTCTATCAAATAGAGAGGCTGATAAACCTACATGCAATGCTTCATGATTTGGTTGGCTTCTATACCACATAAATATCCATCCAAAATCAGAATAAGTTAATGGTTTGTGTTGTCGGGAACCAAGCTATTGGGAACGAGAATATAGAGCTGAGATGTACTTTAGCTACCGTAGAACATGGATCATTAAAAATTTGAAGTTGGAATTGAAGTTTAATGAGGATGATGTAACCTGATACACAGCATTTGCAGTTCATTATGATGAGTACAGCAACACACAACTGCAATAGAATTGGAATATGATCTAAAAACTGAACGGATGAGTCAAGTTTTACATTATATGATTGGATAGAACTGTTATAGTGCGATTCAGTTCCATAGTCGTCTTAAACTTCACGGTGTAAGCTACAGCAAGCACACCAACTTCCATGGATAACATTAGCACTGATATCACTAAAACAGCTCCTAGAGTGAAATAGGAGTGTAAGCCTTTCATATACATTTGGGAGAGGAAAACGAATATGACTTAATTCACAAAATCAGGCCAAGTTCATGCATTTATAAGTTTACGAGATAGCTGTCACTAATTAGCTACTAATACTAAATAGACTGGGAACTGTATGGGCTCAATCAAGTTATATATTCACATTATGACAAAGACAAAAGTAAAGAAGCAGTAAAAGGTATGACTATTCTGATCAATGCAGAGATTCTGACTTTACCAAGAGAAAATCACAGCCACCATGCGTTTTGTCTCCTCACGTTTATTACACAAACCTTTTATGGTCCTTCAAACAGACAAAAATGTAACTATGAACTCCAAGTTTTAGTCAAAACATAATCCCAAAGGTAGTGTTTTCTAATAAATCAAGGTAGGCGGTGAACTCAAAATTAGACTAAGTTTAATATGTGCAAGCTTTCTTTTCTTTGGTCAAGTCCAATAATTTATAAGAATTATTGATTAAGGCAGCTTTGAATATTGGTTTAATGGAAAAGTGGCTATTCAAGGACAAAAACCTAAGATGTAACAAATACGCAGTCCAAATTCACACAAGTTGTCAATTTGTGTCAATTTATTTTCTTATCATAGCAAATGCGAGAAAAGATCGAAAACATTACATGGAATGAGATTGCTGCACTACCAAGAATCAGACTAGGTTATTTGCAAGAATTAAGTATTAAAGGCATATAGTTCGCCATGGTCCATTTACATATAATTACTCAAAATATGGAAATATTGTCACTAGAAATAGAACTATAACCTGTTTTGCTAGTTGTTGATGTATATAGAGAAGAAGCAGACGACGAGGAAGATGAGGAGACAACTATCGAATGAGGAGGCAGTGGAGGAGGCGGTGGAAGCAGCTGAACTGAAGGGAGAGCCGGCGGTGACGGTGCAGAAATTGAAACAGCTCCCGGGGAAATAATAGCGACCTGAGTAGAAGGCATTAAATTGCGAGTAGCCTCTCTATATTTGTGCTCGAGTATCTCTGCTCTCACTGCACTAAGTTCCGCTTGCAAAGCTTGAATCTGTTGTTGTAAAGCTGAAATTGCGCCCACACAACCGTAAACTGAGTCTCTCAACCTCAAGTTTGCCTCGAAAACCAGACTGTTTGCTGTATCAGCTCTTTGGCTTTCAGGAACCTCCTAGATAACAAGCCCACAGAAACGCAAGAAAACAACTTGGGAAGTATTCCTCATGAAACGAAACACTTCTTTATCAACTATAACTAACATGAAATGATGAAAAAAAAAAAAAAACAGAACAAATAAGGAAGATTGGGTAGATGGGATTTGGTGGATTTACCGTTAACATCTTGGAAACATTGCTTGCACCAAAAACTTTGTGAACGGCAGCGAATTTCTGGGGTTCATGAGGAGAGAAATATGGATAAAAGGGGCACTCTTCAGTGCACCTTCTTCTCAAGAGTTTACACGCAGCACAAGGTGTGACAGTATTCAAATTCCCAGAAGGAACTACCACATGCCTCTTTCCCATTTGTGAAGATTCATAAGCATCGTTCTTGATCTTCTTCCCTATCTCTTCAAATTTCTCCCTGTTATCAACAAAGATTATCAAGTAGATGAGCATAAATTGCTTTAAACAACTTATAAATTTTGAACTTCTTATCTGATGTTGAAACTAAAGTTTATGAACAGGAACGACAAAGAAAGAAATAAAAGCTCTCATCAATTCCAGTGGGGGTAAAATTCTCCCGCAAAACACTTTAGCTTTGATGCTTAGCTTTACCTGTGTCTGGACATTCAAGCATGCTAGTTGGCTATCTAGATCAATGGGGAGAAAGAGGAAGCTTGGAACGAAGAAGAGAGGAAGAATTAAAGTTAGAGAAAGAACAAACAAGTGCTTAGATATGTCAATGGTTTTTATTTTATACGCAGAAACAATATAACAAAGATAACTAGTAAATATCAACTTTTATTAGTGGGAATTAATGTGTAGGATAAAGATAAACTACTTGGGAATGCCGAGGAAAGTAGCGACATGACCGACATCAATTGTCAATGTTACATTTTCGGTGCTATTGACCTTTACAGCTACAGGAGTCCTTTTTGCATTTTGGGCTTACAGCAGGATAAAATACGTTGAAGAGGAGTTCGGATCTTTGTTCAATTTTACAATATTTTATTCTGTCTCATAAATTTGACTCTTATATGAGTTTTGTATGAGTCTAATATAAATGAACGCATAACTCGTATAAATAAATGACTAAAATTTATAGAACAAAATAAGACACCATGATATTAAATAGAGAATTTCGTTCCATTAAAAAGTCCTGAAGAATTGCAAGTGCGTTATGATTCACGTACAATTAAAAGTAGATATTTCCCACTATTTTGTGGTACACTGAAAAAACGAAAAGCATAGACAAGACATCATCACCTTATGTGTCTATTAAGATTTGAATTATAATACACGGGAAGTTACTCCCATCTCTTAACCTTGATTAAAAAAAATCAAACTCATAATAGCTTTTAGTAACTTTGATAAATATTTTCTTGTTTTAAAATAAAGTTTTGTTGATTTTTATATTTACAAGCTCTTTAACGTGTGGAGGTTTGCTTTATATACCTTTTCAAAGTTATCAATGACTTAAAATGCATATGCTTTTTCAAATATAACAGTATAATTAAAGAATTACCAAAGTTTAAATTTAGTGAAAGAAACACTTTAGATTTGACTTGGAAGGTTTTGATGGTTTAGAACAGGTCTCGTTTACCCTCTCATTACTCAAAAAATATATAATAAAAATGAGACATCATAAAAATATCGTATGCGATATAATAAAATTTGACAAATAATTCCGTGTAATTAATTTGTTTAATATAAATTTAATTAATCATAAAAATAAACATTTAGAGAGATGAGACATAAATTTATAAAAAGATGGACGAATTATTAAGTGACCATTTCAACACAATAGTTTAAGTTGTTGTGTGAGGTCAACTTAATTGGTTTTATATATTCACTAACACGTCTCCTCAAAGGAAAGTCTTTTGAGTTTGAAACTTGTATAGACTCATTCTACCTTGTGTTGAATAATAGGTGGGTAGTAGGATTTGAACTCACAACCACTTGGTCACAAAGACTCTAATATCATATTAAGTAACCAT
>JANZXV010000211.1:5878034-5892355 GCA_027576455.1 Erythroxylum roigii | reverse complement strand
CACTGGTCTCTGTGGATTCGACCCTATTCACCACTTTACTCGTTTAAGTGTTCTAGAGTAGGAATTTTATTTTTGCTAGTTTGACACGCCATCAACCATTTTTTGGGGGAATGTCTTTTATCAGCCACCTATCTCATTAACAAAATGCCGACACCCATTCTGAGCTGGAAGAGTCCTCATGAAATATTATTTCACTCCAAACCTGATTATACTCATTTGAGAACTATAGGTTGTCTTTGTTATGCTGCTAAGGTGAGTCCAAAGGGTGACAAATTCGAACCTAGAGCTCATAAGTGTGTGCTCATTGGATATCCTCCTGCACAAAAGGGTTATAATCTCTTTGATCTTGAGAGACAATGTGTTTTATTAAGCAGAGATGTTTTTTTTTGTGAGAATATGTTTCCTTTCAAACCTTCTTCATCTTTTCCTGATATGTCTTGTTTTGAGAGTCCTCTAGTTAATATTTCTTCACCTATCCATACCATATCTCCTTCTTTAATTGGTTCTCCCACTGATTCTATTGATAATATTCTACCTGTGAATGTCTCTAATTCTCCTATTCAGTCTCCTCCTCTTGCTCCTGTACATTTTACTTCTTTAACTCCCACAACTGATTATTTCCGTGCTCCTTCACCAATTCTACGCAAATCTTAAAAACGTAAAAAACAACCACATTGGTTACAAGATTTTGTTCTATATGCCTATACCAACAATGTGACTTCTTCCTCAACTTCACATGCTTTTTCTACATATCATCCTCTCTTTTCTTCTGTAGATTTTCAACACCTACCTAACGATTACGTGGTTTAATTGGCTAATGTGTTTACAACTCATGAACCTACTAACTTTCTTGCTGCCAGTCAGGATAAGCTATGGGTGGAGGCCATGGAGTTGGAGCTTAATGCTTTAGAGAGGAATAATACTTGGTAACTAACCACGTTACTAGCAGGACATAAAGTTATTTCTTCCAAATGGGTTTTTAAGATCAAATACAATCCAGATGGAATCGTTAAGAGGTACAAGGCTAGGCTAGTCATCAGGGGTTTCGATCAGAAGGAGGGTAAGGATTATAAGCATACTTTTTCTCTTGTGGCCAAACTTGCTATTATTAGAGTTGTAATTGCATTGGCCATTGCTCGCAATTAGCCTCTACATCAAGTTGACGTTAATAATGCTTTCTTGCATGGTCATATTGATGAGCATATATATATGATCCCTCCTGATAGGTATCATGCTGCAAAACCTGGTCAGGTTTGTCGATTAAAGAAATCTTTGTATGGCCATAAACAGGCCTCAAGACAGTGGAATAAGGAAGTTACTAAGTTTCTTACTCACTTGGGTTATGTTCAGTCCACTAATGATTACTCCTTGTTTGTTAAGAGGGCAGGAGATAAGTTTACGGTTGTACTCATATATGTTGATGATATTTTGATTACTGGTAATGATGATTCTGACATTGCTAGTTTGAAGACATCTTTGCATACTAAGTTCACCATTAAAGACTTGGGACTTGCACGGTATTTCTTAGGTATTGAGTTGCATAGGAATGAGCAGGGAACATATTTGCATCAGAGGAAATTTATTCTGGATATCTTAACTAAAGCTAGTCCGACTAGAGCTAAGCCTTGCTTTACTCCTCTTCCTCAATATACCAAGCTACCACTTATGTGCTCAAGTATTTAAAAGGTTCCGTTTCTGCAGGGCTGTTTTATCCTGTACAGTCACAGCTTAAGTTAACAGCATTTTCGAATGCATATTGGGCTTCTTGCTTGATGTCTCATTGATCGCTTACTGGTTATTGTATCCTTTTGGGGCATGCTCTAATTTCTTGGAAGACAAAGAAGCAATCTACTGTTTCTAAGTCATTTGCTGAAGCCGAATATCCAAGTATGGCTGCTACAACCAGTGAGCTGATTTGGTTGTCCTATTTGCTTAAGGATTTATCCATTCCAGTTCAGGTTCCAATTACTTTATTTTGTGATAATAAGTCTGCTCAACAAATTGCAGCTAATTCCTGTTTTCATGAGAGAACAAAACATTTAGACATTGATTGTCACTTCACTCGAGAGAAGATACAAGATGACTTTCCTCAAACTGCATAGATTCCTTCCAAACTTCAAGTCTGCAACTAGCTGATCTCATGACCTAGCCTCTTAGTCACGATTCCCACATGATGTTATCTTCCAAGTTGGGTCTCACTATGTTCCCAACTTGAGGGGGAGATGTGAAGACTACTTTGTGTTACTGTGTTATTATGTAACTGTATTAAAGTTAGTTAGTTAGTTTCTTTGTGTAACTGTATTAGAGTTAGTTAGTTAGTTTCTTTACTGGTTATATATATAAAGACTTCTTGTATACATATTGTATTATTAACTAACGAAGAATATTTTCTCTCTCCAACTTTATATTTCTTATCTCACATTTCTCTTTCGATTCTTAAGAAAATAGCAATAACCTGATGCATGACAAAAATGACAACAATTCTCTTTCATCTGTTTTATGCTTCAATGAAATCTATATTCTTCAATTTGCAAGGTATGCAAAAGAAACCTGCTCCTCTTAATGATATATCATCTTTAATCTTTAGTTGTCAAAATGTAACTACTACGAATTTTACCTTAAATTTTTTTTTTGGAAAAATCATAACAAAAATTACTAAATGCATCTTGAAGTCGATTATTGGCTATGGCAATGATAACCAAACATATGCATATTTCGTCAACAAATCGGGCATGAGTAAATGACTATTATTAGTAAATTTGGAGTAAAGATCCACTCGAACAAAAAGAGACTGAAAGGTCATTATGCGATAAAAGACTCTTGAGATAGATTTTGTTTTATTGCTTGCAATTTGTAGGAAACCTGACATCAAGGTGATTCCGACCATTTTACTTACACTTGTGTACTCTAGTTGTTCTTTCCTTTCCCACTGTAAAACCAAAACAAAAACAGGCCTTGCACTCAAATTGATATATAAACGACAAGGAAAAGAAAAGAACATAGGTTGCAATAAAGTAAATTAAGAAAAATTACAGCCATTAGTTGATGCTGCCACATTTCCTCCTGATTTCACCCTTAGAGCCAGTGAGTGGATCAATATCTCCCATCTTGATCATTGCAGTCACAAAGTCTGAGTAGAAAGCGTTTGGATTATTGTTGTATGTTCTAACCAGAGAATCTACAGATCCTCCATTGAATAGGACCTGGTCAGAGTGAAGTAGACCCTTCTTGTTGATGAGGTTCTTGTAGTAGGCGTTGTCAAACACATTAGAAGTTCTGACGTCTAGAGATGCTAATTTGTTGTCTCCTGAGCCTGTAGTTCTTGAACAGGTCGCTCGTCTGCTTTTAGCAAATGAACTATCTATGTTGGTCTCGTTGTATATGCGATTTCTGAAAACCACGCACCTAGCTTTCCCAATTGTGTGAGCTCCTGATAGTACCAATATATGACAACTTAGAAACAAGCACTTCTTGAAAGATTAATTAGAATTATAAGTTGTGAATGAACAGCAGAAGAGGTTCTTTAAAACTTTTAGCAGATGCAAAAGAAATGCGATATTACACAAACTGTGATAACTCTATTGTAAACTCTAACACTACTACGTACATTTTGGCTTTGGAGGAGACTGCTATCCAACTTTGTTCATTTACCATATTTTTGGTAAAATGAAACGCAAGCTAAAAGAACAGAGGTGGAACCTGATAAGGCAACCATGTCCTTGGCAGAGAGACCTTTGACTTTAAATCTATTGATGAGGTTGCTAAGACTATCAAAGGGAGTTGGAAGGTCTCCACTGTTGGCATCAGAAAAACTTGCTGTCTTGGAATCTCTCCTTCCAAGTTTAACATTCCAATTGGGTCCTCCAAGCTGCAATAATAATTTTAACTTATTCATAGTGGCGTAGTGTATTTCAATTTATAACACAAGGCAAGGGTGACTTGCCAGAACAGTGGAGTCCCGAGCAGCAATGGCGACGATGTCAGCGCAAGACACAATACCAGGGCAAACTCGCTCAACCTTAGCCTTGATCCGATCAATGACGTTGTACCCTCTCACTGAATTGATATTCGGGCCTGCTGTCTGCTCTCCCCTGAAAGATGAAGTGTCGGCTAGAAGTATCGATCCATCGCACCCCTGCCACATCATTATTATATATATGTAATTGTCTAGCATTAAGCACCTCCATGACAATGGATTGTATATAGATACTCCAGTTATTTTCCAAAAATAAAAATTAAATATTGATAATAAACTACAATATTTCGCTCAACTTTTAATCACATATTAAATTTAAATGGAATATAATTAGCACATCAGCATGTTCGAAGCTACATGAAAGATACAAGTTAGCATACATACCAAATTGATTACTACTTGAATATCTAATTACATTAATTATGAGCTTTTAAATATTTGAAAACTTCGCTATAAACTTATTAGGGAATCAAAAAAAAAATTTAACCCAATAATAGGTGAACTTATTCATTCACATCAAGTTTATGAGTGCATATTAAGTTTGGATTCTCCCAAACTTATTGCTGAACTATAAAAAATGGGACGTGATTCTCTGTACCCTTCCTCTGTACCTACTATGTGCTCGTTGTATCTGAACCTTTCATTTATGTAGGTCCATGTAAATAGAAATAAAATAAATTATGATTTCGTTTGTTCTTCTCTTCAGTTTTTGTTTTTAATATTTTGAATATGACCTATAAAAATATGGTGAATAAAATGAAGGACATTCTGAAGATTTTCTGAGTTAATGAAGGATGTTTATGTTATTAGACATGCACATAACTCAATGCTAGTGTGATAGTACGAGAAGAAGACAATTACGTTGACAAAGCAGTCATGAAAGAATAAGCGAACGAGAGAAGCACCCATTCGGGGTTCCTTTGCCACTGCAGACTGCACAACAGATTTGACGGTACCAAAGAGCTTTGGGCACCTTTTGGAATAAAAGTTCGTGGAGAGCTCAGCTGATGAGGAGCTCCCTGTCAAAATCACAAAGAAAGCTAATGAAAGGACGACAAAAACTCTCGAAAACGATCTATTGCCCATTCTGAATTTGTGTTTTGATTTTGTAATACCAAGTAGTCTGTGTTTACTGTTGTGAAGGGCATATTACTTCTGGGAGGTATATATAGAGGTTTATGGAGGCTAGCCTTACTGTGAAAAGGCTGCAGGCTAGCTACGTACCTAATCGGAAAGACCGGTTTCAACTTTAACATGTGGATGGAATTGTTAATTTAATTAAATCATCTGGAAATTAAGAGGAAGGCGATCTGATTGATTTGATACCGAAACAATCAGTTCAAAAAGATACTGTTTATGTGAATATTGAGCTGGTGTAAGCAGTTTTTAGCAGGTACTGTTTTTGCCAAGCATGGGGTTCGTTAACGTGTCAACTCGTATTACCTTCGATGGCAACCAATAATGTTCATCTTGAGATTCTTAGGTTTGGTGATAGTTGCCTTATAGGACTAAGACAAGTAGCATATGAGTAGAGGGTGATGTGACATTTTCAAATGACTCTCTTGCCGTGAGATTCTTATCATGTTCTTGATTAATGCCGGCGTTTAATACAGATACAATATGTATATATATACATACAGAACAATGTATATATAAATCTTGTCTAGCTAGCCACTAGAATTCTAGAGTAGATTATTCCTTAATACATTTGTTAATACATTAGAAAGCTAAACGACACTGACTAAGCCAAGACCCAATTGCAAAGCTTTATACAAAACTACAACGTGCTACTAAACTTGAAATGGTTACTAAATTCCAGTAGAAAATTCAGAATGCATTAATTAAGTTTATATTCTCGCCAACTTATTTGCAATTACACTATATTATAATCAGAAGATTTTCAAGAACCGTGGAAATGTTGCCATTAATACTAAGAAACAACTTACAAGCGCTTATATACAAGCTGAAAACAACGATCACGTGAGCAACAGGTGGTTTGGAACTAAATTAGTTTAAGGGCTTAATTAGATACAGCAACAAACAAACTAATAAGAAAGATACCCAGTAATACACTATATACAGCTTATGAACTCTGTGAAATGATCACCGAAAAAATTAAAAAAAAAACAACTTATTATCACAAAATGAAAAACTGTTTGTCCCTAAGTCGAAAAATATTCAGGTTTGCCTTGTTATCCCCAAAATTCTTGCTTAAAGACTGATGTTTACTGTTTCAAGCACGTATCGTACTTCATTGTCCTCTGGCCTGGAACTTTTGGGAAGAACATTTTCATGGTGAAATTAACGCCACTTGTAAACCATGCTATGTTCAAAAGACGCTAATTCAATAGAATGGGCAAAATTAGAAGCTGTGGATTTTCTTATTGAGTTTGATGTAATAGAATAGCTCCCTCCAATCAAACAATAGAAGAAAACTACTGTTGAAGAAATGGAAGCTAGGACGTAATCTCCTCACGAACATTTATCTTTACTTCTTCAAAATATATTAGTTATAAAGTAACTTAAATTCATGCTGAAAAGGTCGAGTTAAACTAATAAGAACATACACATATATAGCATTTTTTGGTATTTTAATATTTAAGAACGTAACATACAAAATATTTATTCTTCAAGCAATGAGTACAACATAGAAATTTACTCCTTAAAAGTAGATTAAGCTGATAAGAAATTTTATTCAATTTAAGTAATGTTTTAAATTATAAAAATTGTCTGTTCTTTAAGGAAATAAGAATAACTTTATTTGAGTAGATTTATTTACTCCAATTGATTTTTCTCTTTTATACCAACCTAATTATCACATAATTTTTAATCAGACTACCCATCTTTACACCCTTATTGTTACATAGGGCTTTAATATGACAGGCATAGGTCTTTATCTGCACTTTATATTAAATTTTCTGAAGATTGCTTGTGAAAGTGGACAGTGAGAAGGATGTAACGTATTTAATTGAGCCGAACTCATCTCTTTCTGAAGACTAATTGTCACTTTCTTTTTATAAAAAATAGATATTTAATAACCAAACTTTGTGGTCGAGCCAAAAATTGAATAGTAACAAGTGAAGCCAACAAAGTTAGGCACCAAACCTTGGAAAACGATTAATTCATTAAAATACCAATTTTTCACGTGTTCTATCCAACTAGTTTTGGTTGCCGTGCTTGTTGGCATTAAGAGCCCAGAAGATAAAAAATAAAGAAATATTGTAATTGTTTTTAGTTTTTCTTATCTAAAATACTATATGATTTCCAAAGCCTTCTACAAATTGAAATGATGGCTTTTCTAGCAATAGCTATGTAATTGAACTTTTAGGAAGATTATAAAATCCAGATTCTACTTAAAGATACCCTAGAGTGAAACATGTTATCACTCTATTAACAATGTTTCGTTGATCCCAGTGGGTGTCAATTTATCCTCCTAGAGGATATGTCGGGACTTAGTTTTCTTTGACTAGTTTTGTAAACTGTTTTTCTTCCCTCCAATATTAAAAAAAAAAAACAACGTTTCGTTGATGTTAGTGCTATTTTATAGTTCATATTCACAAAGTGTGGAATGTTTTGAAGGGATACAATTAATGGTTTCAAATTTTGGATGAATTTTAATTAGAATTATTTTTAAATTAGGTTGAGTTTGGTAAAAAGATAAATTGTATGAGATTGTTCCTTCTGGAATTTAGTTAACTATACTAATGTAAACTTAGTCTATATATAAAAAATATGTAACCTTAGCAAGTGAGAGATTGGATAATATACTAAAAGCAGCTGCTCTTGGATCACGAAGATATAGGCACGCCCAATTAGTCGAATCTCGTTAAAAACTTTCTTGTTTTTTTGTTTCATATTACTATATTTTTGTTGCATATTATTTTTCACGCTGTGATATTAGAGCATAGTTGAAGCAAGAGTGACTTTAGCTGCAAGATTTGAAGTAGAAGTTCTATGAAGCTAGAAACTTTGTTATGTGTCAACAAAGATTGAAGAATTTGTTGGTGTAACAAGCATGTTGAAGAGATTATGAGAGAATAAATTGGAAGACATGGATAAGCTTACTTGGCAAGAGTTCCAGGTGCTAGCATTTGGAGCCATTTAGCTATGCTTGGTAGATGAGATCATGTATCACATCATAAAGATTGCATCCCTTGTGGAGATAAAGGAGAAGTTAAAGAGTCAATGTACTTCAAATTCTCTCACAAATAATTTGTATCTATAATAGAAACTATAAAGGCAGGCAATTTTGTAAGGAATAGATCTGAAATATAATATCAAAGCATTTAATTAAATAGTCAATAATTTGCTAAGGTTCAAGGTGATTATTACATATGAGAATAAAGCAATGCTTTTACTTTGTTCTTTACCTCTTCCTTTTGAACATATATTGACCAACACTCACACTGGGTTAGGAGACAGTTGATATAAAAAAACATCACTTTCACATTATTGGCTTACAACTAATAGAGACTTAACACTAGTGAAAGCTGTCAAGTTGAATGGCTCTAAATAAGGAGAAATATGATAATGGGAGGAAGTAAAGTAAAGATGACTCGTATAAATAGAGATATAAACTGAAGTGTAAAATGTGAATCTAACATGAAAGTAAGAGCAAATTGAGTATATCAAAAGAGACTATCCAAACAATAAGGAACAGAGGCATGAAAAGAAAATTGATGATTTATTAAGATCTACTTAACAATATCTGGTTTGATAGGACTAGAAGTCAGCTTTTTTGTATGAGCATTCGGTACATGTTTCAGCCTATGGAAGAGTGAAAGAGTCAGTGATACTAAGGATCCCCCTTAATCTTAGATAGGTCATCTGAGGGTTTGTCATGGATCGTTGTTGTGTTTACACACTAGGCTACTCTTCTCCCAAAGCTTTATGGGACCACCTAATAGCTTTCATTTTGACACGTCTTCGCTCATGATAGCTTAGAGCTCCTCTTTCATTAATAGGTACTCCCAATGCTTCAACCACATGCCCTAGCATAGCCTTTCCCAGAGTAACATCAATAATAGATTTAATACAAAGAAAAAAAACTCAAATTTTAGTGATGGAGACATTCTTAAAAAAAATTTTGGTAATTCAGTAAATTTATAAATAAATAAAAATTTTTGTACATCGAGAGATTGCCAAAGATGGCAATCTCTTACCCTATCCTAAAGGGAACTAACAAGAAAGCATGAGGAACCCTAAAACTATTCCCTCGAACCATACAAACACAATAGCATGCCTAAACCATTTCTAGCAACCAAAATGATCATATGAAGGACCATCCTACTAGTTACACAACTATTTCCATATAAGAGTCTCAAGCAACAGAAAACTAATCAAGACTTCCTACTAATCCATCGCATTCGAGTAGTAGGGGCTTTCTTATTGATAAGTTTCCAAAGGAGTGGACCTTGTAGGTTGGGACACCATGCACATTCTTCAGGGCTTTTGTAGGTTCATCCATTATTGCATCTTATGCCTCTCTTGCTGATGAAGAGGGTGAGTTTCCTTTCATTTTCCTAAAGCTTTAGTGATAATCCATGCCTTGCATATATGCTCACATTGATATAGATTGCCGATGAGTGAGATAAAAATTTCTTTCCCAAACCAACTAGCACACTTGCAAAATAAAATTTAGAAGAAACAAGAAAACAAGCCAGAAACCTCTACTTACCTTCTCTCAGTGTTTGAGCTAAGTTGTTCCATGACTTGAAAGATCACTTTAGTATTAATGTTCCCCACTTCCATGGCTGCATTTTTAAAGGTTCTAAGGTTTCTATCGGATCATAAGTTATACACAATAACAGAAAGAATAACGATAAAAAAGTTGATGCCAATGTTTCTGTGGCTTTGAGGTTGGTTAAACCAAAGTAAAATGGATTGGAGGTTTAGGAGGTTTGGAATGTCTATCTGAAAGTGGCTGAAGTATAAAGGAGCAATGATAAGGAATATAAGTATAAAGGAGTTGATCCCTTGTTTGTAGCTTATTAAGGAAAGTTAACCACAAGATAACGACATACCTTTGGTTGGAACCTTTGTGCCACACTAATTTATGCCAAGGTTCTTTCGGACAGGGTGGTCTCATCAAAGTGTATGCTAAAGCATTTACGTAAATTTTTTAGGGGCTTGTAGTCCATTCTAATCTATCAGATTGGGAGCAATCAGGTTGGTATGTTAAAGGCTCGAGCATGCAAATGGTCTCAATTGTGGCATCTTGCCAGCACCATATATTGTCTCTGATAATATTAGCTACTTTTGCATTCATTGGCAATTCTGAACCATTGATAGCTCTAAGTGTTGAGAGATCCTTGAGGATACCTCTTGGGTGCCAAGGGTCCTGTCATAAGAAAGTAGAAATTTCATTTCCTATCTTAAATCTGAAATGGTTCCCTATAATATTTATAACCTGAATAAGTTTCCTCCAATTCCAAAAACTATTATTAGTCGGTTGAGCATTCTAGAAGTTTTGCCTTCTAAGAATAATGGTGTGGACCCTCTTTACCCACAAAGCTTCCTTATCATTGAAAAGAACCCAAATCCTTTTACCTAACAAGACATTGTTCCCAGTAGACAAATGTTTAATCCCCAGCCCACCCTCTGTTTTAGGTCTACAAGACATGCTCAAATTTTGATCTGGTCAATTACAGACTCATGGATTCTACATATATGATGCTCATATCATATGACCCAAAATAAGGATTGGTTTATGTTATACAAGTCGAGTAACTTTGCTTTTGTTTTTAGTTGAGGGATGATAAAGCATATAAAATTTTCAGAACATGATATATTAAGGTTAAAATATTTGATGGTTTTATTAAGACTCTTTGTGATGTTTACATGTGTCATATTTGAGGAAGAATATATCTCTTTAAACACCTTACATGCACATAGTTTTAGACATAAAATTGGAAGAGACAACATTAAGGTGATAAATAGTAAGAAGACTATGGTGAAAAGGTTAAGACTAGTGGGAAACATTTACAAATTGATAAGAAGCACAATTTTAGATGGAAAAATTGCAGTAGTAGAGTCAAAGTTAGATAATGGGATTGTATTCTCAATGTGTGAGGGATGATGAAACTTCACAAGAGTGTTTTATTAAAAGGTGAAAATCACTGTAAGGTAGAATATTGCAAATTTCATGTGCTTGCTGAAAAGTCTAGTATAACCTTTAAGATTACGGTGTCCATGGACAAGCATATGTTAAGAAAAACATATATAAATGATGTGTCACATAAAGTAATACTGGTTTAATGTTAGTATAAGTAAAACTAGAAAAGGTAGTAGTAGATGCTAAAAGGCTAATATTTTGTTTCAAGAGATAAAACATTGTTAAGAGAAGAGCATCAACACGATATAACCACGATAGAGTCAGACATACCATCAGGTCATAAAGTAGATATGATTGAGAAGACACGATCTTGTATACTTATACCATCAATGATGTGATTCCAATTATCGTTAAGGAGATTATAGATATTCAAGATAGGCATAAATAGATGAGTGTTGTGATGAAGGATGTGGAGTTTCAAAATATCAGGGAATTGATTGTATTTGGTCAAATATTATTCAAAAAGGCTCATATTTTAGAGAATATAACTGACATATTGACAAAACTGATTATCATAAAAAAGTTCAAACATTGTTGAATCTGATTAATATCTCAACATGTTAGACATAGTTATAGCTCAACCTACATAAGGGTATACAATATTAAAACATTTTGAAAGAATACGGTTGGTGGTATCAAACTTTGGAAGGATTTAAGGTCCTATTAAAGTTATGTTTAAGTTGAATTTGGTAAAGCAACAAGCTGTATCAGACTATAATAATTAATATTTATAAGTAAATATACTTGAGTAAACCTAATCTATACATAAGAAATGTGTAACCTTCATTAAGGGAGAGATTAATCAATATAGTGAAATAAGTCACTCTTAAATCTCAAGAATCCAGATACACCCAATTTATCAAATTTCGATAAAAATATTCTTATTGTCTTATTTGTTTCTTTCATATTATTAAATTCTTGTTGCACATTATGCATTTTGTTTTCATATCATTGCACTATAGATTTCATTAAATGTGTTTTTGTTCTATTTTTTTTAAGGATTTGCACCAAACACAATTACAAAACTAAATTAGTTATTTCATCATTTAATAGTGTTTTTTCTTTATAAAATTTCAAAACTCTCGAAGTGAAGCATATAAGAGGTGGAATAAACATTACACATAGATAATTTTATTTCAGATTTATTAATTTGTGAGTATTTAATTAAATGCAAAGTTAGGAAAATTGTATACCAAATGACAATATAATTAAAATTTAGGAAATTTAAATTTAAAATCTATTTAGTTATAAACATTTCTAGCATATTACGTTTTAATTAGATTTATGATGGTAAGGTAAAGTGAATTAATTAAATTTGACTATTCAAATTCGTAAATAGTTATCTGAAAAATTATGTTGTCGTTTGTTTGTTTGTTTTTTTTTTTTTGCAAAAGTCGTTTGTTATTTTTTAGTATACACTCTTAAAATAGACAGCCTCTGATCTCATTAATTAACTTGTGTAGCGAAACTCAAATATGCCACAAGATATATTATTTTTTTCATTTAAAGATGTATAGAATGACTTTAGCTTGTAAGCAGAGAACACTACTAATGAAGTTGCAAATGCTAATAATTTGGCTAAAAATCCGCTACCTTTTACTGAAGAAATGACTCTATATCCTGTATCATTTGAACTTTGAAGAATATATCGACTAAATATTTCAAACAAGAATGGTGAATATTATTGATATATTCACACAAATTATTGTACCCAATAACAAGGTGAATGTTATTATCACGTAGGTGCCCACTTTTGATAAAATAGATACCTACCTTACCATACCTTTCAGGTCAAGAAAGGAAAAGTCCGACCAAATAATGTTTTGATAAATTAAAGGGAGACAAATCTAATTAAGGAAGATTAATCAATGTTAATGATAATGGTTCCGTGCATAAGAATTTCTATTTGCGGCCTCAAATAATGTTTTTTTTTTTGGTCAAGCCACTCGATATCTGGTACCACATGGACAATCGACTAGTCTGTATTTGAGCCAGGTAGGACCTTTGTGGGGTGGCGAAGGTCTCCCTTACGAGTTTTAAAGCGACTCTATTTTCAAGACTCGAACTCGAGACCTTGGTTAAAGATGAAGAAGTCCGTGCCACCCAACGATATAAGGTTCCTGTCAATGTCAGCCCCACCAGAAATCGCCCAACATATTGCATTGTCCATTTTCTTTAAACTTCATCTTTAATAATTAATTGTTTTAATTTTTACACCTAAAAAAGTTTTGAATTGTATATTTTTTATGGTAGCTACGTCCAGATAGAAGAATAGGTTGTACACAAAGTTAAAATCATAAGTCTAGCAGTGACAGCAACAACCTAAACTTGTCATTTCATGAAATCTAATGAATAGAGATTCATAGATTTGGGTAGATAAATAATAAGTCATGAAGTGACTCAAATAGTTTTATATTAACTATGAGTAGAGGGGTAGTTATCCACTTGTAAAGGATAAATATTGAAATTTACAAGTAGAATAATCCTACGTTGGAAAGAAACGTAAGGATGAATTGCCTTATTGGCTTATATACAAAATTAGGATTTATAACTTATTTTCTTAAGATTTCGTGTTGAGATATGTTGTTGTAATTATATATAAGCTTAATTTGGACTTGGTCAAAATTTTCCTAAATTCTCCTCAAAATGCATGAAAAGTTTACAAGTAGATTAGGTGCTTAAAATAGGGACAGCAATGAGCCCGACCAGGCTTGGGCCTCCCAAAAAACTGGCCACGGCTTGGCCTGGGGCTATATTGGGCCTAGAGAACTTGGCTGCCTGGGTCAGCCTGCTTTTAATTAATTAAATTAAATTAAATTAAATTATAAGCAATAAAAAGAATAATATTAAAGTTATCAATTTAATTAATTGAAATTACATTTGATATGTTCAAAAAAAATACAAATTTAAAAGTACTTAATTTGAATTTAATAATAGCCTTCCATCGACATTATACGTTTCTCTCTTACTAAAAAGTAGATATCACAAGACATTTAAACATCTTTAGTTCGAAAAAAAAATACTGAGTAGAAGAATATATACTATATTGTATACATTAGGGATGGCAACGGGGCGGGTATGCCATCTCCCGTACCCGCCCATGAACCTGCCCCCACCCTCATCTCCGTCGGGGATTATTTTGGCACTCTCATACTCGTACCCGTTGGGGATTTGACCCCATCGGGTATCCGTTTATTCGCCTCTTTTTTTTTAAGATAAGCTTATTTAATA